>MU691529.1:28176-39564 GCA_026770625.1 Nicotiana glauca
AGGCCGAGACTGCCTGCGCCAGGCCAGTGCAAACCAATAAAATCTGAGCTAGGGCCTCACTGTGGGTGAGCAGACTCCGGAGGGGCTCCTTCAGCCCAAGCGCTATCAATAAGGCCTGAAAGCCTCCTCACAGAACACTCGAGGCCTAAAAGCCGCCTCACAGAACACTCGAGGTCTGAAAGCCTCCTAACATCACTCTTCATGCCCTCACATATGGCCCTCAGCCTCAATCAGTCCAAAAATAGTCAAAAAGCCTCTCGGGCATCAGTAAAACAATAATACTCAGCTCAACAATAGTTCAAATATCAGTTAAAACTCCAAGTTGAGTAAAAATATAGCTGAGTTCATGAAACAGTGTAAATCACATGGAATGAGTTCAATTAATATTTCAAATAGTGATGGAAACACTGATGATAGTTCATAAAGAGTTCAAACAATTGACAATAAGCCCCAAGTATGGCTATGAGCCCAAGTCATAATGATAACAACAAATCATTTACAATTACGTGGTAAAAATCAACAACCGATACGGACCAAGTCATGATCCCCAACGGTGCTCTACCCCACGCTCAGGTCCAGCGTGCAAGTCACCTCAACACAGCACTAAGATGTGCAAATTCGGGGTTCTAAACCCTCAGAATATCATTTACAAGTACTATTCACCTCTAGCCGGCCGATAATCTAGATCGCCAAGCCTTTCCCTCTCATATCTACCTCCTCGCGTGTAGAATCTGATCAAAACCATAAGGGATATGTAAAAATATGCTAATGGAACATAACCCAATCAAAAGAACTCGAAAAACACCCAAAAACACGAAGTTGGCAAAACCCGAGCCCCGGGCCCACTTCTCGAAAAATTACTAAATTCACATTTTCGAATCCTCATCTTGCTACGAGTCCGTACATATAAAATTTATCAAAATCGGAGTTCAATTGCCCCTTCAAATTCCAATTTTACATTACCAAAAACCAAGCCCTAACTTCTCCAATTTTCACCCAATTTTCAGATATTTCAATGATGAATCTTCAATAAAATCACGTATTTAACTCATAAAACTTACCTCCAATCGGATCCTAGTCGAAACCCTCTTAATCCCTCGTTAAAAGCTTCCAAATATGCTCACAATGGTGAAAAATGACTTTAGCTCGCGGAGGAAATGTTATTAAACCCTTCTGTCCGCCCAGTCCATTTCTTCATGGCGTTCGCGACCCTTGCCACACGAACGCGAAGGACAAACTTTTTAAGTTTCAAAAATTCTCTACGCGAACGCGTCCCACACTGACGCGATCGCGATGCTCAACATCCCCTACACTTCACGAACGATACACATCTCCATGCGATCGCGATGCTTCCTGACATCCACCTACGCGAACGCGATCCATACCCCACGCAAACGCGATGACTAAATCCAGGCCCTCTCCAGGTTACTCTACGTGTTCGCATCCTACCTCATGCGAACGCGTAGAAGGAAATTCTGCTGCAATGACTGCTGCAATTCTGCAGCTTCAAATAACCAAACTTGGTCCGTTTGACCACCCGAATCCATCCCGAGGCCCCCGGGACCTCAACCAAAGACACCAACATACTCCGAAACATCATACGAACTTGTTCCAATCATAAAAACACATACAACAACACGAAAATCATCAAATTACCACGGATTCAAGCCTAAATTTAACTAAAACTTCCGAAACTCATATTCGATCAAAAACCCAACCAAACGGCGTCTGAATGACCTGAAAATTTGCAGACATAACAAAAATCACCTAACAAAGCTATTGCAACTCTCGGAATTCCATTCCGACCCTCGGATCAAAATCTCACCTAACAACCGGAATTCGCCAAAATTCAACCTTCGCCAATTCAAGCTTAATTCTACACCGGACCTCCAAATTTGATTCCGATCGCACTCCTAAGTCACAAATCATCCCCCGAAGCCAACCAAACCACCGGAATTCACATCTGATCTCTCTAACCACATAATCAACTTCCGATTGACTTTTCTAAAATAAGCTTCCTTCTAAGAGGCTATGTGCCTTATTTCCAACCAAAACCAATTCAATTACACCCGATCGACTCTAATACTGATATTGAAACATGAAGCAACACTATAAGGGGAAATGGGGTGGTAACTAACGTGACGACGGGCCGGGTCGTCACATACGGTAAATCAAGTTGATGCTTTAAACACTTTAACACAACAGATTGTTTCTTTGGCACAGAAATTTGAATCTTTTCAGGTGAATAAAAAACAATCAAGCTAGTCTGAGGCTTGTGATATGTGTGGAAGGAAACCATCTGAATCATGAATGCCAAGCAATCAGTCAAAATGATGAACAGGTCAATGCAATCGGTTACAAGCAGTACCCCTTTGGAAGTCTAATGGCACATAAACATCCAGGATTTCAATGGAGCAATCCAAATGGTGCCGAGAACTCTCAGAGCTTCCATAAGCCACAGGTACAATGTCCACCTGGTTACCAAAATCAAAACCATGGGCAATCAAATTTCAGACCTTATCAGCAAGCAGCTCCTTATCAGCAAAGGCCTCAGCAAACACATCCATGTCTTGATGAACTTTTGTACAAATACATTAAGGTTACTGATGAAAAAATGGAAAGCCAAAATTCAGCCCTTAATAATTTAGAAATCTAGCCGAGCCAATTGACAACTCTTGTGTTAGAAAAAAATTCAAGGCCCCTTGCCAAGCAATACTGAGAAAAACCAAAAGGAAAACCTTAAGGCCATCACCTTACAATCAGGTAAGGAGCTTGATGAACCCAATAAAGTTAGACAAGAAAAGAACCAGTCAGAACAACAGGTAAACAAGGGTAAGAATGTTGAAACACCCTCTGAACCATTAAAAGATAAAGAAGTCAAGAAAAAAGAAGAGAAAAATATTGAAAATAATATTCCTCTCCCTGTGACAATTCCTTTTCCGCAAATAATGAAAAGAGAAAAGCTTGATGGCGAATTTGCAAAGTTTTTATAAATCTTGAAACAAATTCATATTAATATTCCTTTCACTGGTGCCTTAATGCAAATGCCTTCATATGCAAAATTTTTAAAAGAAATTTTGTCAAGTAAAAGGAAATTGGAAGAAATTTCTGTAGTAATGCTTATTGAAAAATGCAGTGCTATACTTCAAAATAAGCTACCACAAAAACTTGGTGATCCTTGCAGTTTTACAATTCCATGCACTTCGGGAGGAGTGTATTTTGAAAAAGCACTCTGCGATTCTGGAGCTTTAATAAATTTGATGCCACTTTCTATCTTTAAAAAATTAGATCTTGGTGAAATGAAGGACATAGGTGTTTCTCTTCAGTTTGCAGATCAAAGTACTAAGAAACCTAAGGGAATAATTGAAAATGTGCTTGTAAGAGTAGATAAGTTTGTTTTCCCTGTAGATTTTATAGTACTTGAAATGAAAGAATGTCCTGATGAACCAATTATTTTGGGTAGACCATTTCTTGCTACAGGTAGAGCAATTATAGATGTCCATTAAGGATAGCTAATTCTAAGAGTTGATGAAGAAAGAGTCATTTTTGACATGCAAAAGATGCTAAGATTTTCAGGAGATGAATCATCATCTTCATGTTTTTTCAATTGACATGATTAGTTATCTTACAGATGAATATAGAGATGATCAATTAACTCCAGACTCAATGGAAAGATGCTTGGCCAAATCAGGCACCATACAAGATGATGATCCCATCATCAGAAAAGAAGATGAAATATTGGAAAAAGATTCTGAGGATCAGGAGATGCAACCAGAAGAAGTTCAACCAAAAATTGAACTCAAAATTCTCCCATCTCATTTAAAATATGCTTATCTTGAAAAAGAACAATGTCCAGTGATTATTTCATCTTCTTTGACTGCAGAACAAGAAGAAAGGTTAATTCAAGTCTTGAAAACACACAAAGGAGCCTTAGGGTGGACTATAACAGATATCAAAGGGATTAGTCCAGCTGTTTGTACTCACAGAATCCTCATGGAGGATAGTTACAAGCCAATAGTCCAACCCCAAAGGAGATTGAATCCTGCAATGCAGGAAGTGGTGAAAAAGGAGATAGTCAAGCTTCTAGCGGCAGGTATTATTTACCCAATTTCAGACAGCCCTTGGGTAAGACCTATTCAGGTAGTGCCAAAGAAAGGAGGTATGACAGTTATTAAAAATGAAAATAATAAACTCATACCTACCAGGACTGTTACAGGATGGAGAGTCTGTATTGATTATAGACGTCTCAATGATGCTACCAGAAAAGATCACTTTCCTTTACTATTTATTGATCAAATGTTAGAAAGAATTGTAGAATATGGTTTTTATTGTTTTCTTGATGGCTATTCAGGGTATAACCAAATATCAATTGCACCCGAAGATCAGGATAAGACAAATTTCACATGTTCTCATGGAACATATGCATATAGGAGAATGCCATTTGGCCTGTGCAACGCCCCTGCTATATTTCAGCGTTGCATGTCAGTAATTTTTTCTGACATGACTGAAAAATTTCTTGAAATTTTTATGGATGATTTTACACTCTTTGGAAAAACATTTGAAGATTGTCTTTACCACTTGACTTTAGTTCTTAAGAGATGTGAAGAGACAAACTTGATTCTTATTGGGAAAAATGTCATTTTATGGTTACTGAGGGAATTATTTTAGGACATAAAATCACTGCTAAAGGGATAGAAGTTGATAAGGCTAAAATTGATCTTATAGCAGGATTACCCCCTCCCACAACTGTTAAAGGCATTAGAAGTTTTCTAGGTCATGCAGGTTTTTACAGACGGTTCATAAAAGATTTTTCAAAGATTTCAAAACCACTGACTAACCTCTTGATGAAAGATTTTAAGTTTGATTTTTCAGGTGATTGCCTAGATGCATTTGAGACCCTTAAGAAAAAGTTATCAACTGCTCCTGTAATTGTGTCCCCTGACTGGAATCAACCTTTTGAGGTGATGTGTGATGCTAGTGATATAGTAGTAGGAGCTGTTTTAGGACAAAGAAAGAATAAGATTTTTTGTCCCATTTACTATGCTAGTATAACAATGAATGAGGCTCAACTTAATTATGACACAACAGAGAAAGAGTTACTAGCAGTAGTATTTACTTTTGATAAATTTCGTTCTTATTTGATAGGAACAAAGGTGACTGTTTTTACTGACCATGTAGCTTTAAAATACCTCTTAGCCAAAAAAGATGCTCGACCTAGATTATTAAGATGGATTTTAGTTTTGCAAGAATTTGACCTTCAGATAAAAGATAAAAAAGGAACAGAAAATCAGGTAGCTGACCATTTGTCTAGACTAGAAGACCTTCCCCTTGAGTTCAGCGAGATAAAAGAAGAATTTCCTGATGAACACATTTTTTCAGTTAACTCTGTTGTGACTCAACCACCCTGGTTCGCAGATATTGCTAACTACTTGGTTGGAAGATGGAAACCCCAAGATTTCTCTTACCAGTAGAGAAAAAAGCTTATTTCTGATGCTAAGTATTATTTGTGGAATGAGCCTTACTTGTTCAAAATTTGTGCAGATAATATCATCAGGAGGTGTGTACCTGAAGAAGAGATGACCAAAGTTTTGTATCACTACCATGATGGAGCAATTGGAGGTCATTATGCAGCAAATCGAACAGCTTTTAAGGTTTTGGAAGCTGGATTCTTCTGGTCGACGCTCTATAAAGATGCCCGAACATACGTTGCACAATGTGATAGGTGTCAGAGAATAGGTAACATCACTAAAAGAGATGAAATGCCATTGCAATCGATACAGGTATGTGAAATATTTGATGTTTGGGGAATAGATTTCATGGGACCTTTTCTCTCTTCTCACTCTTTTGAATATATTCTTGTGGCTGTAGATTATGTATCAAGATGGATTGAAGCGATCCCTACAAGAAAAAAAGATGCTCGTACAGTGTGTAATTTTCTTAAGAAAAATATTTTTACTAGATTTGGCACACCACGAGTCATTATTAGTGACCAAGGAACTCATTTTATGAATAGGCAATTCTCTGCTTTGCTATCAAAATATGGTGTGACTCACAAAACTAGAACACCATATCATGCTCAAACACAGGGGCAAGTTGAGGTGTCCAACCGCGAGTTAAAAAGAATTCTTGAAAAAACGGTTGGAATTTCAAGAAAAGACTGGTCTTTAAAATTAGATGATGCATTATGGGCATACCGAACGGCGTTCAAAACGCCAATTGGAATATCCCCATATAAATTAGTCTTTGGAAAGGCTTGCCATTTGCCAGTTGAATTAGAACACAAAGCTATTTGGGCACTGAAAGCATTAAACTTTGAATTAACCTCTGCTGGTAAAAAGAGATTTTTTCAGATTAATGAATTAGAAGAGCTAAGGTTGGAAGCCTATGAAAATGCCAGAATTTTTAAAGAAAAAACAAAAATATGGCATGACAAGTTAATCCGACCAAAGAGTTTCAAAATGGGAGATAAGATACTTATTTACAATAGCCGACTCAGGCTATTCCCTGGAAAATTAAAGTCCAGAT
The DNA here is from genome assembly GCA_026770625.1 of Nicotiana glauca. NCBI lineage: Eukaryota > Viridiplantae > Streptophyta > Magnoliopsida > Solanales > Solanaceae > Nicotiana > Nicotiana glauca. The sequence goes on from MU691529.1 coordinate 34,702, forward strand.
GGGCAGGCCCTTACAATGTTACAAATGTTACTCCATATGGTGCTATTGAGATTTAACAGATTAGTGGTGGAGATAAATTTAAAGTAAATGGTCACAGACTAAAATTATATTTTAGAGGGCAATTTGAGAAACAACCATCAGTTACTCTAATTGAATGAAGAATAATGTAGAAAATAAGTCGAGCTGGCGACATTAAACTCAGAACTACATTTTCCTACCCGTAGCCATTGAGGGTGAAGCAATGGAGCCTTATAAGTCCTGTATAAATTTGCATAATAAAATTGCTTAGCCAATTGATCTGGTTAATATCCAGGTTATTGTACAACCAGAATATTTTATGAAGGCCTCTACAAAAACAGAGTCACCTATACAGGAGTAATTCCATGGTGATCAGTATGCCTAAGTGACTGGTTGGTTAACCGTTTAATTGTGCAAATTAATTATTGGCTAAGGTAATTTTTTGGTTTATATTTAAACCAAGACCAAATGACTGATAAGGTCTTAAATTATTCAGTCTATTACACATAGAATATATGTGATCACAGTTTCTTTCAAGCTTTCTTCTGTGATTGTAAATTTGAAAGCCAAAAAGATTTTTATTGTCTTTGTACATGTAGAATAAATTTTTTTAACCTCTATATGACTTTCCCTATAAATATAAATAAACTCATCTTTTATTTTATTCTTAATTGTTGTTTTTGTATAATATTAAAGTTTTCAAATAATTATTCGCATGATTTCAAACATATTTTTTTTATTTATGCCATATAACTTCCAAGTTTGTATTTGTGCTTTTGTGATGGCAATAATGAATCTCCTAATCTGAGAAATAGTTGGAATTGAGAAGCATTAGGATCTCAACAGGTAGAATCAACAAAGCTTTGCTAGAACTTGCCCCAAATGTCTATCAAGGCGAAATTATAGACAACATTGAGTTTTAAATGAAATTAAGCTTTCCTTGATTCACTTTTTAGCCTCTCTGTTTCTACCACTACACACACACACACACACATATATATATTCCTTTAGCACCCAACTTTGAGCCTTAATAAAAAAAAAAAAAAAAAAAAGGATAAACCAACTCTTCTTGATACACCATGTTGGTTTAACCAAAGAAAAAAAAAATTCTTCCAGCTATAATTGAGCAGAAATGGCTATTTAACCACGAGATGAAGGAATACTTTTGGTGTAAAGTTTGTATTCAGAGAAAGATGGATTGGTTTGTATATAAAGTTGGAAAAAAAATGATGTGAATATATTTATGGAATAAATGTAAAAATGCACAATTACCCCCCTGACCTATACCCGAAATCCCAACTACATACTTTTTCTTTACGGAAATCCTATTACCTCCCTAAAGTTATTTTATATGTAATTGTTTGCACCCTTAACGCTGACAACCAAACTCTTGGCAAGTGGTGAGCTACACATGCCCCACCATGTATTTTTAGTACTTTTTTTATTCTTTTTTCTTTTTCTTATCCTTTTTTCTTATTTCTTTTTTCTTATTATTCTCATTTTTTTTGGTTATTTCATTCTCTTTTTTTTTGTTTTGGCCACCGGCGGCATAAAATAGTAGTCGTTGGAATTTCACAAACACCATTTTTTCCGATAATTTTTTTTTCCGATGACATATTTTTATCCTGATCTAAGTGTATTTTGTTATATATATATATATAATTTCTTGAAAGTGTAATTTATGTGTGGGAGGAAGAGCAAAAGAAATAAAATCAAATATAAGTTGAGAAAAAAAATTTCAGTTAACATTTCAATACATTATTTTTTTCCGGCATGGGAAGATTTTTCGATGATGAATTTTTTCCCCCCAAATCTGAGTGTATTTTGCTTTGCTTATGAATAGATCTTTTTGAGAGTTTAATTTGTGTGTGAAAAAAAAAATGAAAGAAAACGGTTAGACAAAGTCGTCGGTGAATGAATATCCACCGGAATGAGGGAAGAAATATAAAAAGAGTAAAAGGAATAGGAATAGGAATAGGAATAGGAAAAGGAAAAGGAAAAGGAAAAGGAAAAAAAGTAAGAAAAAATGGTAAAAAGAAAAATAAAATAAAATCATTTTTTCTTGCTTCTTACTCTCCTTTGGGAGAGTGAAATACACACACTGTGTCACGTCAGCGTTAAGGGTGCAAATAATTACATTTAAAATAAGTTTAGGGGGGTAATAGGATTCTCGCAAAGAAAAAAAAGTGTGTAGTTGGGATCACATCACTTCCTGGCCTGACGTTTCGAGCTCTAACTTAGGCTACCAACTAGTGAAGTATAAGTAGCATAATCATGAACAAGCCCCATTTCACCACGTAGCTTATCATAATCATCAGGATTTCCATACTTGCAGTGCCCATCCAATAGTATGTTATAGGTAATGTCATCTGGATTCAAACAAAGTTTAAGCATGGCTTGTAATAACATTTCAGCATTTCTCATCTGTCCTTGTCTGCATAGACCACTTAAAAGCGCATTGTAAGTTATAACATTAGGCGCATGTCCATTACTTTGCATCTGCCAACTTAAAACCCATCTTAACAACTCCCTTCTTACAAAAACCGTCGATAACCATACTATAAATAGGGTCATCATCAGGCTTTAAATCAGCATTCAGCATTTCCGTAAAAATCCTTTCTGCATCAACTATTCGCCCTTGCCGACAAAACCTGTGATAAGAGCTGTATATGCTACATCATCTAGTTCAATGTCATTATCAAACATCATTTTCTTGATCTCAAATGCTCCATCTAAATCTCCCTCTGCACAGCATCCACAAATAACCGTCGTGTATGTGATCTTATCAGGCTTCAAACCCTTTTCAATCATTACATGAATGACCTTTCTCGCTTCCCCTAAATCCCCACTCTTACAAAGTCCATTGACAAGTGTGTTATATGTAATCAAATCCGGTTCCACCCCTTGCAGCATCAGTTGATAAGCGTCCATGGCCAAAACAATGCTACCATCCTTGCAATGTCCATTAATCAAAGTCGTGAATATAACAACATTTGGAATCAAACCTTTTATACATATACGTATAAACATCGGACAAAATTCCTCTTTCCTCCATTTCTCTTTTTAACCTATACCCTGCATCCATATCACCTAATCTACAATACCCATTTATCAAAATATTGACAACACTAGGTCTCAAATTCCTCTTCCAAATCTCCATAAACACCGACCGTCCTGTTGGGAATAAACCCCCTACCAAAATAATATTCACGATAATAAAAGCAGAATAATAATGTAGCACCGAGATACGGTAATTAATAAGAATAAAAGAGTAACAATGACACCAAGTTTTTTACGTGGAAAACCCTTATGAATAAGGGAAAAAAACCACGACCCCGAGAGGAGCAACTGATATCACTATAGTAAGAAATTTACAATTTGTAGGCCCGAGTAAAATACTACAACGACCACTACAATACTCAAAAGAAATAACCCTCTATTGGTATTTCACCTCACTACAATATCGCTCACACTCTCTATTTTCTTCACAGACTATTTTCTTATACCCTGTCTGTGAAAACTCACTCTTTCTTTCTAGCTCTCAGACATATTTTCCTTTGAGATTGATGATGTTAAAAATGAGAGCCGAAGCTCTCATTTTATAGGCAGAATACAACCTACATCATTTGACATTGCAGGTTCTGCAGACTGCTTAATTTGACAAAGAAATCGAACGTGGGCTGCTTAGCAGCCATATTTGACAAAGTTAACAAAGGAAGAGAATTCTTCCATAATTCAAGGGCTGGACCCCACAAATATCCCCCTCCAGTCCCATTCACCCGAAGGAGGTAACATCAGAGGTGCTAGTTTGAGTGTATGCCGACAAGTTCTTTGCAAAGCTTGAACTTGTCTCTTGGTACTACCTTGGTTAGCATATCCGCAGGATTTTCGCTTGTGTGAATATTTTTGACCTATAAAGATTCGTTCGCCACCTGCTCACGAATCCAATGATATCTCACATCTATGTGTTTGGTCCTTGCATGGTACATAGAGTTCTTGCTAAGGTCTATTGCACTTTGACTGTCACAATAGACAACATACTCCTTTTTATACAATCCAAGCTCTTGAAGGAATCGTTTGAGCCATATCATCTCCTTGCCAGTTTCTGTAGTGGCAATGTACTCTGCTTCAGTTGTTGAAAGTTCAATACACTTTTGCAACTTAGACTGCCATGATATAGCTCCCCCTGAAAATGTAAACAAATATCCAGTAGTGAATTTTCTGTTGTCAATGTCACCTACCATATAAGCATCTGTACAGCCCTTCAAGATTGGATCAGATCCTCCAAAGCACAAACAATCTCCCGTGGTACCTCTCAGGTACCTGAGTATCCACTTGACTGCTTCCCAATGTTCCTTTCCAGGATTTTCAAGAAACCTGCTGACAACACCAACTGCGTGAGCAATATCAGGTCTAGTACATACCATTGCATACATCAAGCTTCCGACTGCTGAAGAATAAGGAACTCTAGCCATGTTCCCTTTCTCCTCCTCTGTTGTAGGACACATCTTTTTGCTCAACTTTAGATGACTAGCAAGAGGTGTGCTGACCGACTTAGCATTCTTCATGGTGAAGCGTTCCAGTACACGTTCAATGTACTTCTCCTGAGATAGCCACAACTTTCTACTTGTTCTCTCTCGAACTATCTTCATCCCTAGAATTTGTTGTGCTGGGCCCAATTCCTTCATATCAAATGAATTGGACAGATCTCCATTCAACTTTGCTATCAGCCCCTTGTCTTTTCCTACAATTAATATGTCATCCACATACAACAACAATATAATAAAATTATTCTCAGAAAATCTTTTGAAGTATACACATGGATCAGAATAGGTCTTTAGGTAT
>MU691529.1:41048-53855 GCA_026770625.1 Nicotiana glauca
AGTTCCAACTTCACTTTCTCGGAAGACTACATCTCTGCTTCTGATGACCTTCTTCTTTACAGGATCCCACAATTTGTACCGAAACTCTTCATCTCCATATTCGATAAATATGTAGGGAACAGATTTATCATCCAACCTTGTTCTCTGCTCTTTTGGTACATGTGCAAAAGCTCTGCAACCGAACACCTTCATATACGAGTAGGACACCTCCTTGTTAGTCCAAACTCTCTTTGGGATGTCAAACGCCAACAGAACTGATGGACTCTTATTGATCAGGTAACATGCTATCTGAACTGCTTCACCCCAGAATGACTTAGGCAGTTTAGCCATTATGAGCATGCTTCTCACCTTCTCCACAATGGTGCGGTTCATCCTCTCGGCTACGCCATTCTGCTGTTGGGTTCCAGGAACTGTCTTTTCATGTCTGATCTCATGACTTGAATAGTACTATTCAAATTCCCTTGAAGTGTACTCACCTCCATTGTCACTTCGGAGACGCTTTAGTTTTTGACCCGTCTCCCTTTCTACTAGAGCATGAAACTTCTGAAAAACTTGAAACACCTGATCTTTCGTTTTCAAAATATAAACCCATAATTTTCGTGAAGCATCATCAATAAAAGTAACAAAATATTTGTTACCGCCCATTGATTCAATATCCATTGGGCCACAAATATCAGAATATACTAAATCAAGTATATTCAATTTTCTTTCAGACAATGTCTGAAATGAGACCCTATGCTGCTTACCAAATAAATAGTAATCACAAGTTTTTATCGTTGTACCTTTGGCATAAGAAATGAGTGATTTCTTGTAAAGAATATACAATCCCTTCTCGCTCATATGACCCATTCTTTTGTGCCACAAATCTGCAGAAATCTCATCTTGTGCCGTGTTCAATTCACCTAGGCATATTTCTGCATTTGTCATGTACAACGTGCCACGAGCAACTCCCTTTTCAATCACCAATGATCCCTTGGTGAGTCTCCACTTTTGATTTGCAAAATAGTTCTCGTACCCATCTCGGTCCAAAGCAATTCCCGAGATCAAGTTCATCCGCAAATCAGGTACATGTCGTACATCCTTTAGAACCAATGTGCATCCGACATTTGTCTTGATACAAATGTCACCAATCCCCGCAATCTTTGAGTAACTTGTGTTACCCATTCTCACTGTGCCGAAATCACCTACTACATATCTGCAAAAACGATTTCTTACCGGTATGGCATGGTAAGATGCCGCTGTGTCAACCACCCATTCCGACTCTGGACCTGACAGGTGCATGCATTTCTCTTCTTCATTTATAAAGAGGACAACATTATCATTATTTTGCACCATGGCGGCTGTGTTGTTGTCATTCTTCTGGCCACTGGTTTCACCTTTGCCCTTCCTTGGATTTGGGCAATCTCTTTTGAAGTGACCTGGTTGATCACAGTTATAGCAATTTCTGGCTTTTGATTTGGATCGGTTCTTTGACTTCTCACGAGCTCCAGATCTGCCATAGTTGCTTGAACTCCTTTGATAACTCCTGCCTCTACCTTCTGTGATGAGAGCCTATCCTTGATTTTCAGGCTTCTTTCTCATCTTCTCATTGAGTAAAAGAGGCGATGTGACATCTTTCAACTCAATAGTAGTCTTACCGTGCAGGATGGTTGTTGCCAAATTATCGTACGAAGATGGCAACGAGTTCAATAGCAAGATAGCTTTATCTTCTTCCTCGATTTTCACTCCGAGGTTGGCAAGCTATGTGATTAGTCCATTAAACACATTTAAATGTGACAAAAAATTCATACCTTCACCCATGTGTAGGGCGTATAGCTTCTTCTTCAAGTACAATTTATTTATCAGCGTTTTGGACATGTATAGGCTTTCCAACCTTGTCCGAATTCCGCGTGCAGTGACTTCATCAATGATGTTATTTACCACATCATCCGATAAGTGCAACCTGATTGCACTAGCAGCTCTTTCATCCAAGTCAGCCCAATCCTCAGCTTTCATGGTATCAGGCTTTTTGGCATCAGCATCTAGTACCTTATGTAATCTTGTTGGATAAGCAGATCCCTCATCCTTCTTTGCCATGTTGAGAAACCGTTATCTCCGTTGAATTTAGCTACCTCGTACTTTACTCTGGACATTTTTATTTTTCACTGAGGATAGTACTACCGACAGTGAATAGTATTTCAGTGAACGAGCAGAACCTGTGCTCTGATACCAGTTGTTGGGAATAAACCCCCTACCAAAATAATATTCACGGTAATAAAAGCGGAATAATAATGTAGCACCAAAATACAGTAATTAACAAGAATAAAAGAGTAACAATGACACCAAGTTTTTTTACGTGGAAAACCCTTCTGAATAAGGGAAAAAATCACGACCCCGAGAGGAGCAACTGATATCACTATAGTAAGGAATTTACATTTTGTAGGCCAGAGTAAAATACTACAACAACCTCTACAATACTCAAAAGAAATAACCCTCTTTTGGTATTTCACCTCACTACAATATTTCTCACACTCTCTATTTTCTTCACAGACTATTTTCTTATACCCTGTCTGTGAAAACTCACTCTTTCTTTCTAGCTCTCAGATATATTTTCCTCTGAGATTGATGATGTTAAAAATGAGAACCAAAGCTCTCATTTTATAGGCAGAATACAGCCTACCTCATTTGACATTACAGGTTCTGCAGACTGCTTAATTTGACAAAGAAACGAACGTGGGCTGCTTAGCAGCCATATTTGACAAAAGTTAACAAAGGAAGAGAATTCTTCCATAATTCAAGGGCTGGACCCCACACGTCCTTCCACCATTTTACCTTCTTTACACAACTTACTCATCAAAACATTAAAAAAATACAAACTCGGAGGATACCCATATTCCAAAATCTCCTTATAAAAATCAAAAGCTACCATTGGTGAATTAAGCTTCATTAAATACTCAAGAACCTTAGTATAACCTTGAAATGGGAACCTAATTTTATGTTTTTGGATAAGCCTAAAGCACTGAATATCATCAGAAACAAACCCCAAATCCAAATAAACATCAATAAGTCCATTTAAAACATTCACAAAAGATGCAAAGTTGGTACCTTTACCTTTCAAGATTGCTTGAAAAACAGTAAAGGCAGAGTCTTTACCTCTTCTTGAAATAATAGTGTGGATAAAAGAGTAAGCTTGTGAATTCATTTTGTGGGTGTAAAGAAAAAGGGCCATAGTGCAATAAGTGTGAAGTGTGTGACAATATTTTGAATGGTGAGAAGTTGAAGAAAGCCATGTGAAGAAAGAGAGGAGAGAAGAAGGGGTTAAAGAATGAGGATTAAGGTTAATGAGGTTGATTATGTGTTGGGGTTTAAGAGATGGAAGGAGGAATTTGAGGGAAGTTTGAAGGGGTTTAATGTGAGAGTTTTGTATGGCTTCTGAAAGGGTTTTGAGTATTGGGTCTGATGAATCTTGATGTTGGTGGGGGTGGGGTAAACCATGGAAGTGTGGTGGTGGGGGTGGTGCAGAGGTGGTGTAAGGGAGGAGAAAAGGGAGGTTTTAGTGCTCTTCTTGAGATGGTCCTTGTGAACATATCTGAACTGTTTGGTTAAGGCAGAAGAAAGAAAAAAAAGAAGCCAAATGTGAATACTTTTATGTAATTTTGGTCTATTTCTTAAGTCAAATTTTATGGTGCAATTTATGTTATTTTTGTCTCATTCAGTTTTTGATGTTGCATTCTTTAGGATTTGATGGTAATTTGGTGATGTGTTATAAATAGAATTCTAGTGAATGTCTATATTTTGGAGAGATTTTAGGGTTTATTACTTGGTGGCTAAGTCACTTTCTCGTTGTATTCCATTGTAATTCATCCCAAAATTCAATAAGAATTTCTTCTCTCTCTACTTTGCTCTGCAATACTATTCTTCTTCTTTTATTGTTTTATAACACGTTATCAGCACGAGACTCTAACCAATTGAGTAGAAGCTTTGGGATTGAGCATAATTGTATGGATCAGAATCCGACCTCACGATAATTAACAAAGTTAATCCCATCTTAAGTCAATTCATAATTAATAAGTGGTACGACCACTCAGAATTAACGGTAGTTAACCCTTATCTGATTCGATCAACAAGGCCACGACCCACCCGCCATCATGAAGGTGAAACCCCAACGTGGTCACGGCCACTTATTGCCAGCTCACGAAGCTCACAACTATAAATACCAAGAGAGGAAACCCTAGAAAGGGGGGCTTCTTCTTGGCCACTATTCAGGAGAGGGAGAAAAGACACAACGATACCCATATTATGGAAAAGTGGAACACCATTGTAAGGCTCTGAACCTCTTCATGGAGAGGCAAACCAAATCACTACTATCAATAAAGGCTTTTAATGTTTCTCCTCTTAACTCTGAGTACTTATTTTCGCATTCTTCATTTGGACCAGTGGATTATTACGGTTTGCTATGATTTTTTCCTAATTATTTATATTGTTTTACACTCACCATTATATATGATAACTTTTGAGCAAAAATTTTGGCGCCGTCTGTGAGGATTTCCTAGCAAAATCGCGTAGTTCTTCCCTCGACCAAAAGGAAAGAAACGCCGGAAAGGGAGAAAAACAACCCAGCTCAAACAAGCCAAAGCGGCATATCGGACAAGGGGAACTCAAAAATCTCAAATAAAGATCCAAGTCCTCTCTCTCTGATCCCGGATAGTGCAAACAACAAGAAGAAACCCCTCCTAAGGGAGGATCTCTATAAGGCATCCCTCGCATCCCTGATACGGGCTCCGGACAGGAACCGACACGGAGATATCTCAAGCTGAGAGTCGCCTCAAGATAGCCCACATACCCCAACTGGGAAGACAACGTATAAGCTGCTCAAGGTCTCGAATCAAAATCGAGATTCAGCACTCAATACCCACAACGTGGGACTTAGGCTATGCGCCTTCGCCATTAAATCAAGGCTATGCGCCTTCGCCAGTAAATTCAACTACGATTGAACCAAGACTCAGGCTATGTGCCTTTGCCATCAAAATTGACAAAGTTCAACAACAATTGAACTAGGACTCAGGCTAAGCACCTTCGCCAGTAAATTCAACTACGGTTAAACCAAGACTCAGGCTATGCGCCTTCTCCATCAAAGTTGACAAAGTTCAACAACAGTTGAACTGGGACTCAGGCTATGCGCCTTTGCCATTAAATCAAGGTTGTGTGCCTTCGCCAGTAAGTTCAACTACGGTTGAACCAAGACTCGGGCTATGCGCCTTCGCCGTCAAAATTGACAAAGTTCAACAATAGTTGAACTGGGACTCAGGCTATGCGCCTTCGCCATTAAATCAAGGCTATGCGCTTTCGCCAGTAAATTCAACTACGGTTGAACCAAGACTCAGGCTATGCGCCTTCGCCATCAAAACTGACAAAGTTCAACAACAGTTGAACTGGGACTTAGGCTATGCGCCTTCGCCGTTAAATCAAGGCTATGCGCCTTCGCCAGTAAATTCAACTATGGTTGAACCAAGACTCAGGCTATGCGCCTTCGCCATTAAATCAAGGCTATGCGCCTTCGCCAGTAAATTCAATTACGGTTGAACCAAGACTCAGGCTATGCGCCTTCTCCATCAAAATTGACAAAGTTCAACAATAGTTGAACTGGGACTCAGGCTATGCGCCTTCTCCATCAAAATTGACAAAGTTCAACAATAGTTGAACTGGGACTCAGGCTATGCGCCTTCGCCATTAAATCAAGGCTATGCACCATCGCCAGTAAATTCAACTATGGTTGAACCAAGACTCAGGCTATACGCCTTCGCCATCAAAATTGACAAAGTTCAACAACAGTTGAACTGGGACTCGGGCTATGCGCCTTCGCTATTAAATCAAGGCTATGCGCCTTTGCCAGTAAATTCAACTACGGTTGAACCAAGACTCAGGCTATGCGCCTTCGCCATTAAAATTGACAAAGTTCAACAATAGTTGAACTGGGACTCAGGCTATGCGCCTTCACCATTAAATCAAGGCTATGCGCCTTCACCAGTAAATTCAACTACGGTTGAACCAAGACTCAGGCTATGCGTCTTCGCCATCAAAACTGACAAAGTTCAACAACAGTTGAAGTGGGACTCAGGTTACGCACCTTCGCCATTAAATCAAGGCTATGCGCCTTCGCCAGTAAATTCAACTACGGTTGAACCAAGATTCAGGCTATGCGCCTTTGCCATCAAAATTGACAAAGTTCAACAACAGTTGAACTGGGGCTCAGGCTATGCGCCTTCGCCATTAAATCAAGGCTCTGCACCTTCGCAAGTAAATTCAACTGCGATTGAACTAGCACTCAGGCTATGCGCCCTCGGCATCAAATCAAGGCTATGCGCCTTCGCCAGTAAGTTCAACTACGATTGAACCAAGACTCAGGCTACGCGCCTTCGCCATCAAACCCAATGAGTTCGACCTCGCGTGAACCATAAGGCTAGATGCCTTCGTCCTCAAATCTAACAAGTTCAACCACAGTTGAACCACGACTCGGACCAAGCGCCTTCATCATTGAACTCAGCAAAACCCAACCTCCAAAGAATCTAGGCGCAGATTAAGCACCCTCGCCATTCAAGTAAGTACTCCCAACTCGAACTAAGATTAGGGACACGTAAAGTTCGGCCCCAGTCAAACTACAAGGCCGCATTTTTTATCATCACGGCTGATAGTTCGACCGCGCCCGAACTGGGACTAAGGCTAAGTGCCGCAATCGCCAAGCAACGGCTCTGACTCGCTCACCCTGAGTCGAAGAAGAAAAGTTGTCAACAATCAAAACTAACATGCCTACCAGAGTCAAACTCAAAGGCAAATCATCCCTTCGAACGCATGCAAAGAAAATCTAAAGAAAAAAAGGGAGGTACAAAACAAATACCAGGCAAATAACGAAAAAGTGGTTTAATTTATGTACAAAGTTAATTGTGGGTCATCCCCGCTTACACCCGGCCAAGGCCGGTCTGTACAAGGAAAAAGAAGGAGAAAAAACAAGAAACACCTAAACGCCAAACGGTGAACAAGACAGGAAAAAATGCATAACATCTTTTTACTCAGCACCATCCGCGCCACCATCTACACCATCGTCAGCCTCTGGCGTCACCGCGTCAAAACCACAGTCAGTACTGGCCTAACGAGCCTTTTGATGTTCTCCCTCGAAAGTAGCTTCGTTCACGATGCCGGCCTCCCACAAATTCTTATATACATCACTTTGGGCCTCATCAAAGACCCAGAGTTCGCGAGCCTGGCTGGAAGAAGCGGCCTGGTCCCGTAGGTACTGATTCTCTTCTTCTAAGGCCGTGATCCGGTCTGCCATGACTTGGGCGTCCTACTCAAAGACACTGATCCGGTCCTCGAGACCCGCTTCTTTAAAGGCCGCAACAGCCCTCTCCAACTCCTGCTGGGACTCGTGCACGTGGATAGCTTCCTTCAACGCCCCAGCCCTCGACGAGGCATCCCTCACCTGAAGCTTAAAGACTGCGACTTCACCCTCCAACAAAATCACTTTCCCGCTCCATGCTGCAGCGGCCTTCGCCGCCTTAGCCTGGCCCTGGCGCTCACACTCAGCTGCAGTCCTCTTTCCCGCCTCGAGCTCCTCATCCTTCCGACGGAGCTGCTCCTCGAGAGCACTCGTTTTGCCAAGTATTTGTTGCATCTAAAGATCCCTCCTCGCCAATTCCTTGACCAAGGCCCGGCTACGGGGAGCATTCCTCAAGCATGCGCGCATCTCTCGGCACTAATATCGGTAGCGGCGGTACTTCTCCAGCGCCCTCAAAAATATCCCCGAGCGGACGTTGGACCGACAGATGCTATCCACCTCCAACAAATAAGACTAAGATAAAGAACAAACTAAGGCAAAGAAGAAGTGAACCGACGTCATATTACATACCCTCAAGCCCATCACGACTAGTTCATTCATCAATCCGATATCCGTAACATCCCACAACGATGCATTCTCGGCCTCTGAGCATAGCAGCTCAAACTGTGGCATCAAGCTTTCCCCTTGGAGCAATAAGTTCAACTCCGTAGGAACCTTGATGGAGCGAGATCGCCCATCTGTGCGCACCGCTGAATTGGTGAAGCCTTCCTGGAACATACGGACGTCGTCGGGGTCCAAGTCGGATTCGAACTCGTACTCATCTCCTACAGCATCCCTTCCTCCTTCCGCCACCAGCGAGGTAGAACCACCCACCGTAGCTACCGAAGGAGCGCTTGACTCACCAATATTAGCAGCCGCTGAGGAACTACCTCCCGTCTGAGCGACTGGAACCACCAATTGAGTCGCCGAAGCGACAGTATCATCATGGCCTAAGCCAACCTGGGAAACCCCCATTGTTTGTTTGCCCTCAAGGGCAGGCACCGCAGCCGTATTCCTCTCCGCATCTGCCGGGGGGAGTCCAAATTAATTACCACAGGATGAGCCGGCGTGAACATGACCCTGCGCCTTATCAATGGCTTCTCCTCCTCCCTATTTGATGACGATTCCGCCCTAGGGCGCACAACCCCTGATGGCCCCTCGTCCTGAAGTGCGGCCCATTCTGGAGAAGGAGCCACTGAAGATTTAACTGATGCCGCCCTCGGTACTGGGTGCAGTACCGGTGCTGCGGTGAACCGAGCAATTGCACCCGGCCGACAGAAGGTCAACTGAGGGGCGCTGACGCAGTGTGCCCTCCCTGATCACAGAAAAACAAAGTTGACGAATATAGTCGAAACAAAGCAAAACAGAAGAAGAAATCAACTTTTCACCTGTCACAGGCCTACGACCATGACTCTCCCAGAAAGACGCCCATGTGCGTATCCCCACCGTATGGCAGAGCACGGTCTCAACCCACTCACGCACCCCAGCTAACAGAGCCGGCGATAACTTTTCAGCTACAAAATTAACACGAGTTAGCGCTTACGAGCACAAAACGTAAGGAGGGGTAGAAAAGAGAATTCGACGATTAAAGAACTTACGTGCATGATTCCAAGCCTCTGGGAACCCAGTGGGGCACACCACTAAATGTTCAGTCCTAATGTGGAAGAAGTGCTCAAAAGGGCGATGGTCGACCTCGTAATCCAATTTTGTAGTCAGGCCTCTCGACCCACGAGGGCACGCTTGAATCATGGTACCGCGAACTCTCTAGGGAGCATAGAGACTAAGCACATGTTGCAGCGCGACTTCCCTACCATCAAGTTTTGCATATTTGATAAACATTGCTAGCAATTTGTAAAGAGAAGGAGCAAGCTGACCCCGAGCATACCCCGTAATAACGATAGAAATCAACCACCAGCATTGGGAGCAGGAGCTTAAACCCCAACTTGAAGGGATATGCATAAAAGACGTAGTATCCCCTGCGGTCGGTGTGGACCCTCTCATCACTTCTGGCAAGAACGATGTCAGCATAGCTGGGGATGAACCCCTGTTCCCGTAGTTGTGCCATCCCAATTTCCCCCACTAACGGGGCTCCTCTCCACCATCGACAGTAAAGTCAGTCATCAGGCCTCAGGGCAAAGATACTATCTCGTCACACGATGGAACTTCATCGGTCTCCACCGGTTCTGCACCTCCCATAGCCGGAAATGGCCTTTTAACCACCGGAAAGTTAATCGGAAGATCCGTCGGAAGAATGTTTTAGGAAGAACTGCCTGCCATTGTTGATTCACTAACGAGAAAGAAACAAAGTTTGATGGACAAAGAACAAAGATGAAGGTGAATTAGCAGGAAGAAAAGCTTCTTCAGAATCTCTCTCAAACAAGCAATGAAAATATGGGAAGTAAATGCCTCAGTCCTTATTTATAGGCAACACAAGTGGCTTTTATGAACACCAATAGCCATCATTAACTACATGACCAACCGCAAACCGGTTCAGTTCTACAGAAATGTGCGTCATTGTGACAGGCTCCATGAAGTGGCTTTTCAGTCACCAACCAGCGTCTTGCCTTCGAAACGGTTGTAACAACCTATGAATGCTGAGGAGATGTTCCGTGCGCCTTCAGAATTTTGGACGTCGCCAAACACGTATCAAGCATACCCTTACTCCCCTTGGCAGCACAACATACGACCCGTCCGCCGTGGTCGACGGTTATGCTCCCAAACAAACGTAAGAATCAGAGCGCAACAAAGCTCGACCTCACTCGAATTAAGTTAAAGGGTCAAGTGCCTTCGCCAAGGAGAAGAGTTCAACTTTGATCGAATGACGACTTGATAACACGATAACAAAACACTAACGCTCTACAAGGCTAAGGGCCGTCGCCAAAGGGAATTCAGCCTCGACCGAAGTGACAGTCGACCTCCCTATCCAAGTTTCTCAAACCACAATCGATGAAGTCCACTCATCGAGTTTGGCCAAGGCAAGATCTCAATAAGCAGAGAGACTAACTGTATGGGTCAGAATCCGACCTCACGATAATTAATGAAGCTAATCCCATATCAAGTCAATTCATGATTAATAAGTGGTACAACTGATCGCGGCGGACTCAACCTTAGGAACAGTGGGCGCTAAGACTTTTACCCAATAGTGGTATCGGGGTCAATTTCCACAGGGAGCTTAGAATGGAGTTGAGTATTTGTTTTGTCTAGAAATGCGTTTTAACTCCTAATTGTACTTCTAACATTTTTGGGGTTTTTGTGATTATCAACTACAATTTAACAGCTACTAATTAAAACTAAGTTATGCTAAGATATTAATTCTAGGTTGTATGCAAGATAGAGAAAGGCACTAGGGTCGTGGCATTTACCTAGGTGGTCAACTAACGGGTAGAGATTCCTAATACAATAATGATGATTAAGGGGCTTATGCTATAACCGTTACATGATTGCACTCACTCTCACACCTCTCGGTAGAGAGAGTGATTTTGCCCAATTGGCTCTCTCGAGACCAATTGGGTAGGCCAATATGCCCAAGCAACTTAGGGTTCAAGTTGGGTAATTACTCTCTCGAGGTTTAACCCGTTAATTGGGACTACCATTCTCATGGGTCCATCCCAATTCCTTGTTGGGTCAATTTTGGGGTCATAGACACTCTTTCTCAAGAAGAGTCAAGACCCACTAAGCTAGACTTAGTGTTTGCAACCACCAAATCCTAATTAAATCATAAAATTAACCCAAATAACAAACACCCAACATCATTCAAGCATTAAACAATCACACCCATTAATTACCCACAGGCCCAACCCTAGCTAATGGGTTTAGCTAGACATAATAGAAGCAGAAATTGAAGAAATAGTAGATAAAATCGACATATTAATTAACTATAATGTTAATCTACAAGAGTCCACGATAAAGCAAGATGAAATTGCCTAAAATAAGCTAAAACTTGAGTCTCACGAGTGCAGCAACTATCTGATATCTAATACATTGACCTAAAAAAATAAAATGTTCTATTTATAGTACACAGGAAAAACTGGACAAAAATACCCCTGCGGGGCTGGCGCGGACCGCGCAAAAATGCAGCGCGGCCGCGTAGGGGTCTTGGTCTTCAATTCTCTCTTCTGAAGCTGGGGGTGCGGACCGCGCAAAAAGGTAGCGCGGCCGCGTTGGCTGAAGAGCGCGGACCGCGCATAAATGGGGCGCGGCCGCGTGGAGAACTTGGCAAAATGACCACTCTCTGAACAACCATCCACGCGAACCGCACTATTTTGGTGCGCGGCCGCGTGGGTTTGCCTTTGCATTCTCTGGTCTCTGCACCTCCTCAGGCGCGGACCGCGTCAGGATGAGCGCAGATCGTGCATGTCACAACTGAAATGCCCAATCTCTGAACTTCCAGGGCGGCCGCGTGGCAAAGAAGTGCGGTCTGCGCTGGGTCTCTTTGTTCCCCACTTCACTTGACTTTCACACTTGGCAGATTTCACTCCGTTCCGAGCTGATCTTTGACATTTGTCATCTTGTCGCTCAAACCTGCAATCAAGCGCAACTTGTAAGCATTTTGGGACTAATTTATGGCAATTCACGCATAAAGCTTAGGCAAGAATGGTATAAAACGTGTTAAAATCATAGTTATCAACTCCCCCAAACTTAAACCTTTGCTTGTCCTCAAGCAAATAAAATAAGACCTACCCCTCGTAGGAAAACAACCAAGTAATTCCTGCATATCCTAAAGTAACCTCAACAAGCATCAATTGGGACTAACAATTTCCCTCAATGCGATTGCATCATTAACACATTTAAGCTTTGAAAACTTGTGGATCAAGTGTGACACAAGAGCATCAAGAGTTGACACATATTCATCAAAGAACTTTTCTCAATTACTTTGGTCATTGTGGAACCCAAACTCACACATCCTCAACTTTCCCTAAGTGAACCTCACCTTTTAGAGTATTTACACACAAACCGAGGTGGATGGATTCTAACTCATCTCTCTCAAAGAAAAGGCCATAAGTCCGGCTCTAAGTACAATATGCTTGCCCGTTATGTAAGTATCCACTAATGTAGGCTTCTCTCAACTCAAGATCATATAGGGCTTTTGAGGTGTCATTGTGAAGGCTTTTGGGTAAAGGTAGGACATGTTTTTGTTCAGTTAGGCTCAATCTTCCCTTAAGCACTTCTTTTCATTCATTTTGGCATACTTTTTTGACTCATTTGAGTATTTCACTTCTTTCAAGGGTTAGAGAGACACATTTTTACTCTTTCTTTTGCAATTCAAACCTTTCTCTTTTTGTCTACGTTTTTCAAACCTTTTTCACTTTTTGTTGTCCTTGAATTCCCTTTTTGGTTCTTATTCAATTTTGTCTTTTTTTTTGTGTCTTTTTCTCTTTTTTATTGCCTTCCTTTTATTTTGCTTTTGTGCCTTTTTACCGCATTGATGCCTTTCTTGTCTCTCCCCCCCCCCCCCC
>MU691529.1:54666-75451 GCA_026770625.1 Nicotiana glauca
TTGTAGCTTTGGTTCATGAAAGAAGAAGGTTTAAGGCTCAAAAGGGGTGAACTAGGGATCATTTCATTGGTAGGTCATGGAAATTGTTCAAATTTGGCAGTTTGGATCAAGGAGGGCCTATAATCACTTCTCAAGTCAAGTTTCAACTATGATTTTGCCTCAACAAACATTCAGGGTAAGCTCTAGACCATCGGCTCGGTACTTAGGCTCACAATTCAAATTTTCACCACACACACTCAAGGATTGCTAAAGACAGAGTCGAGGGCCCACAACGACCTTAGTTACGATTCAAGCGCACAATGGCCCAAAATGACCCCATGATGATTGTTTGGTCAACACAAGAGTCTCAAGGCCACGACTTTCACCATCCTAAACACAACATCATGTCTTTGACCATGGGATCAAAGGCAAATGTGTTAGGCCCAAGTGAAGCTTTGCCTAAGGTATCCTTAACTACAAAACTTGAAAATCAAAAAAAGAAAAATAAAAAACGGACTAAAAC
Organism: Nicotiana glauca; assembly: GCA_026770625.1. Lineage (NCBI taxonomy): Eukaryota > Viridiplantae > Streptophyta > Magnoliopsida > Solanales > Solanaceae > Nicotiana > Nicotiana glauca. The sequence continues at coordinate 55,169 of MU691529.1, forward strand.
ACTTAAGAAGGTTGTCACATCATCTATCATTGGGAAGATCCACCCGGTTCGTACAACACTCTACTCTTGGAAAGAACCGTGGCATTAAGAAAACCAAGGGCTTATTGCAAATGCCAAAACAAAACATAAAGGCTGCGAGCCTAACTTTGCAACTAAAATGAAAAAATTTAACGAAAATAGAAAACCAAGAAAATCAAAATGAAAAATCGAATGAATATGTACAAAAGGGAAGTAGAATATACAACTGGGGATAATGAATATATACATAAAGTTGAAAAGCATCTAAAATAAAAAGTTATATACAAACCATCTATCAACTACAAATGTGCTAAAAGTAAAGAGAATATATACAGTCATCCCAAATGCCAATCAAAATAGTAGGGCGCACCCCCACGAATAAAAGTTAGGATTGTCCCCAATGCCAACTACCAAAATGAGCATAAATGACAAGAAAGGATATAGACTGTCCCCTCAAGCCTAATCTGTCGCCATGTGCTGATCAGTGGGACCCTGGTCCTCTGTACTGGCGGGAACCTCAGACTGGTCCCCGGCCTGCTGCTACTCTGCTGCTGGGACATGGGCCGGATCAAGGACTGGCTGAACCACTGGCGGAGCACTGGAGGTACCCTCATGAACTTGTGCCACCTCTATCACAACTCCCTCAGTGCTAGAGAGTTTCCTCTTCTTCCTTGGCTACCTGGGAGCCTCCTCCTGCTGTGGCTGAATTGCTTCTGGATCTATAGCTGGGTCCTTAAATAGTAAGTCAAGTGGCATCTGATCTGGCAAGAGCTTATCCACATCCTCTCTCAACTTCTTCACTGACTCCTTTGAAGCCTTTTGCATCATCAACTTCTTGTGCTCCCGAGCCAGTTTATCCAATGCTTTTCTGTGTGTCCCAACTGCCTTAGTCAAGGCATCCTGCATCGCCATCATCTTTTCCTGGTTGGCTAGGATCTTCTTCAGTGTTTCCTCAATGGAAGGAGGTATCTCAACCGTGGCAGGAGCTGACTGTGCCTGAACGACAGTGGCCAAGTTGGACAACTTGGATGTCGCAGCTGACTGGAGACTGAGTGAGCTGGTGGGCAGTGAACCGGTGAGTCTTCGATGAAAGGACAACCGGGTCCACTGAAGTAGATGTACCCACAACAGAAGAAGGACCCGGGGGCAATGTCTCACTAGTAGCAGGGATGGTGGAAGGCTCAGCGGAATGCTCAATAATGGCTGGCTCCTCAGATTGGCCAGGTGTGGTGGAACTGGATGCCTGATTCTTTTTGGACCTCTTAAGGTTTTTAGGACCCGACTACTGTACCATGAGTAGGGGGATACTGGATCTACCTTGACATCAAACCTCTTTTACTTCACCTCCAATTCTCTAAAGTACAGGGAAAGAGTGTTCGGGAAGGGATAGTTTGTGCTGGTCTCCTGTCCGACCGTAGAAATCACCCTTAAAATAATGTTGCCCACATTGAGAGGAAACCCAGCCATAATAGATGCCACTAGAATAGCACGGGCAATAGGAACTGTGTGATCATGGGTGGAGGGATCAAGCCTACTACACATGAAAGTCAACCAACCCCTGGCTTCAAAACTGAACGTGTTTCTCAGAATCTTCTCCCCTGCTTTCAACCAGACTGGGACAATGTCCGAGGCTGCCAAGTGCTGGGCTAACCAAGGATGAACCTCTTCTTTCATTGCCAGCTTTTCTAAGTATTGGGTTTCGTCCTCTTCGTTGAACCTCAAAAATTCATTCAGTGACTTTCCATCAAACATCACCAATTTGTCCCGCACTTTTGTCGCATTTGAGTCCTTCACCACATGATAAACATTACAGTAAAATTCTTTCACCATATGTTCATTGGCGACTATACAACGTTCCTTGAAGAAACCCCAACCCACTCTAGTACGGAATTATGCTTGCACATGTGGGTTGAGAGGAACAAGATCAGAGTCAATAAATTGCCTCTCCGGAATCAATATTATTTTGGGCCACCACTCTCTAAATCTTTGGAAGGCTATTTCACTTACGAATTTGTCAGCCCAGGCTTCCGATTTTCTGGTCTGATCCACTCCCCCGACTTGTGGTTCACCCCACTAACCATATCCTCCACTCTCCCCCGATAATGAAGCCATGGGGGAGGTGGAGTATTGTTCTTCATCTCTAGCTACGGACTCATCAGACGAGTCCGAAATAACATTGAGTGGTTTCTTGGAGGTGGGTGCAGGGTCAGGTGAAGGAGTATCACGCAGCTGGAATGATGTAGACATGTGAATGGGGGCAGATTCTGAAGTGATGTCCCGGGATGGTGCATACTCACTCCCCGTAGAGTGTGAGGCTGCTCTATCAGCTTCCCGTATCAGCTTACGAGTCCTTTTTATGCTCCCCCGGACCAGGGGAGTGAGTTTAACCACCCGTTTTCCTTTGCCCCCGGGAGGAACCACCTCTCTCGGGTTGCTTTTGTCCTTTTACACCATGTTTGCTAACCATGATCTGCAAAGAATACAAGTCTAACATTGTTAGTTTAAGCATATGCAGTGAATTAGATGATACAGTTGAGTTAAAGTTGCAGACAGAGTGAAGCAGAAAGAGAGGCGCGGTCGCGCTGAGGTAGCGCGGACCGCGTGAACCTGGACCACTGAACGCGCTTGAGAGGTTCCAGTTACAACCCTATCTGAACTTACCAACGCGGTCCTCACTGTTTTGGACCGCGGCCGCGTTGGTTCAGCGTGGACCGCACAAAAAGGAACGTGGACCACGCTTGTCAATGACTCCAAACACACACTCTCTGAACTTTATCAGCGCGGTCCGCACTGATTTTGACCGCAGCCACGCTGGGCTAGAGCGGACCGCGCAAAAATTCTACGCAGACCGTGCAGATGACTTAGCACACAACAAAGAGACGGCGCAGACCGCGCAGAAAGGATGTGCGGCCGCGCAGGACTGATAATTAACTGAGTTGGGAATTTTCATTTAAGTCCAATTTTTGTTCAAATTGTGGTTCCTAATTGTCCCTACTCACTTACTAATCATGAATTCATGCCCATTGTTTAACATAAACACACAAAATCTAACCTAACAGTTTAAACCAAGAAGAAATAGAAGAAAATAAGAAGTTATACTAATGGGAAGCAAGTAAAATAATCAAAAATTAAACTATGAATGAGATTAGTGAGGAATGTTACCAGGGATTGTGAAAATTTAACTACTTGAAGCAATCTTGATGAATAGTGAAAATTTAGAGCTCAGGTAAAAAATTGGCGAAAAGGTTAAATTAAAGCTTAAGGTTCCTATTTATAGAAAACACCATGGGACCCATCACTTACCTACCAGTGCGGCCGCGCAGAAATGGCCGCGGACCGCGCTGGATTTCCAGCCTTCTCAATTGAGTGAACAGCCCACACGGACCACACTGTTTTTCCACGCGGCCGCGTGGGAAACTTCAGAGGGCATGTAAATTGGGCGTTTCCTGTGCGGAACGAACAAAAATGTCACGCAAACCACGCAGCTAACTTCAGAGACCCAGCTCCCCATTGCACCAGCCTACGCGGACCGCACTGTTTTGATGCACGGACGCGTAGGCAAACTTCAGAGACCTGGCATTTTTTTAATTTTGTTTTATTATTATACTTTTGTCCTGCACTGGTTCAACATTATCCCTGCAACATCTCACAAAACATGAGTTTAAAAATCCTAATCTACAACAAAAAACAAAAAGGAAGAAAAAGACATGGGTTGCCTCCCAAGAAGCGCCTGATTTAACGTCCCCGCACGACACATGTTACCATCAAAGTCACTTCAAATGAATGAGTGCCACCACGTGGCTGTCATCAAACTTTCCCAAGTAGTGCTTCACACGATATCCATTGACCCGGAACACTTCACCATTCTTATTTTTGAGATCAATGGCACCAATTGGAGTTATACCAACTACTTCAAATGGACCGCTCCACTTAGATTTTAGCTTGCCCGGAAATAACCTCAACCGGGAGTTGAAAAGAAGAACCATGTCACCAACTTTGATCCTTCCCTCGGGCATACTTGTCATGAAGGTACTTCATCTTGTCCTTGTGCAAGGACGAGCTGGAGTAGGCATGAAATCTGAATTCGTCTAGCTCATTAAGTTGCTCAACCCGGAGATTCGCAGCGACATCCCATTCTAAGTTCAACTTTTTCAAGGCCTACATAGCCTTATGCTCCAATTCCACCGGAAGATGACAAGACTTCCCAAACACCAACCGATACGGAGACATACCAATCAGAGTCTTGAAAGTTGTATGATAAGCCCAAAGAGCATCATCCAATTTCTTCGACCAGTCGATCCTATTTGCATTAACAGTCTTGAACAAAATACTCTTGATCTCTCGGTTAGAAACCTCAACTTGGCCACTCGCTTGAGGATGATAAGGAGTGGTCACCTTGTGATTTACCCCATACTTGGCTAGCAAAGAATCAAAAGCCCCGTTGTAAAAATGGGACCCCCATCACTAGTGATAGCACGAGGGGTTCCAAACCTAGTGAAGATATTCCTTTTCAAAAATGCCATGAAACTTTGGGCTTCATTATTGGGAAGAGCCACGGCTTTAACCCACTTTGACACATAGTCCACCGCCACATGAATATAGGTGTTCCCACAAGAGCTTACAAACGGTCCTATGGAATCAATGCCCCAAACATCAAAAATATCTACCTCGAGCATTGTATGGAGAGGCATCTCATCTCTTTTTGAAATCCCACCAGCTCTTTGGCATGCATCAAATTTCTTTACCAAATCGCTCGCATCTTGAAACAAAGTCGGCCAATAGAAGCCGCAACTTAAAACCTTTGACGCCGTCCTCACTCCCCCATGATGACCACCATAAGAAGAAGAGTGGCAAGCCTCCAATATGTTTATTTGCTCAGTTTCCGGCACACATCTTCGTATTACCCCGTCCATACAGATTTTAAACAAATACGGCTCATCCCAATAGAAATCTAAACTATCCCGCTTGAGTTTCTTCCTTTAGTTGGAAGAGTTCTCACACGGAACATTGCCAGTCACTATGAAATTGGCGATGTCCGCAAACCAAGGTATGTCACCCATAGAAATTGAAATAAGTTGCTCATCGGGGAAAACATCATTTATCTCAACACCATTGCTCGGTCTCCCTTCTTCCTCTAGAGGGACAAATGATCCGCGACTTGATTCTCACTTCCTTTTCTATCCATAATCTCTAGATCAAATTCTTGAAGGAGGAGTACCCATCTCATCAACCTCGCCTTCGAATCTTTCTTTGTCATCAAATACTTGAGGGATGTATGGTCCGTATGTATGATCACCTTCGCCCCCATAAGATAAGGGGGAAATTTATCCATCGCGAACACAATAGCCAAGAGCTCCTTTTCCATCACCGTGTAGTTTCTTTGGGCCTCATTCATTGTCTTGCTCGCATAATACACGGGATGAAACCTTTTGTTGATTCTTTGGCCAAGCACCGCACCAGCCGCTACATCACTCGCATCACACATAAGTTCAAAAGGCCATTCCCAATTGGGTGCGGTGATGATGGGAGTTGTGGTCAATTTGTGTTTCAACAACTCAAAGGACTCCATACACCTCTCATCAAAGACGAACTTCACATCCTTTTCCAACAATTTACAAAGCAGGTTCACAACTCTTGAAAAGTCTTTAATGAATTGCCGGTAGAACCCGGCGTGACCCAAAAAACTCCTCACCCCTTTGATAGAAGTGGGGGGGAGGAAGTCTTGAGATCACCTCAATTTTCGCCTTATCGACTTCAATTCCATGTTTTGAGATTTTGTGACCCAATACAATACCCTCTCGCACCATGAAGTGACATTTTTCCAAGTTTAGTACAAGATTGGTTTCTTCACATCTTTTCAACACCTTGTCCAAGTTCACTAGGCATTCTTCAAATGAGTCCCCAACCACGCTAAAATCGTCCATGAAGACCTCCAGAATATCCTCCACCATGTTGGTGAAGATTTCCATCATATATCTTTGGAAGGTCGCCGGAGCATTACAAAGTCCAAATGGCATTCTTGAGAAAGCGAATGTGCCATACGGACATGTAAAGGTTGTCTTCTCCTGATCCTCCGGGGCAATGAGAATTTGATTGTACCCCGAGTAGCCACCAAGGAAACAATAATAATCCCGACCCGCTAAACGATCAAGCATTATGTCCAAGAATGGCAAAAGGAAATGATCTTTTCTCGTGACCTTGTTGAGTTTTCTATAATCCATGCACACTCTCCAACCCGTGACCGTACGGGTAGGAATCAACTCATTGCTGGCATTGGTGACGACTGTCATACCACCCTTCTTTGGCACACATTAGACCGGAGAGGTCCATGAACTATCCGAGATTGTGTAGACAACACATGTGTCCAACCACTTGATGACCTCTTTCTTGACCACCTCTTGCATAGCTTCATTTAGTCTTCTTTGATGTTCAAGAGATGGCCTTGCATCTTCCTCCAAAATGATCTTGTGCATGCAAAAAGCGGGGATTATACCCCGAATATCCGCCAACGTCCATCCAATTGCCCGCTTGCGCTTTTGTAGAACCGCCAAAGTGGCGTCAACCTGCATGTTAGTTAAGCAAGACGAAAGAGTAACATGCAAAGTGAAATTAGGACCCAAGTATTCATACCTGAGTTGATGAGGAAGTGGTTTCAACTCCAACACCGGTGGCTCCTCAATAGATGGCTTTGTTGGGGGAGTTTTACGATCCTCAAGGTCCAATGATAACTTCCTAGGCTCATAAGATTATGAGCCCATACCATGCAAAGCATTTACACATTCAATTCTCCCGGCGTCCTCATTAGCCTCCATGTTCAAAAGCACCACTTCAAATGGATCTTCAACATGGATCATTGAGCTTGTGTCATCCACTATCACCACCGTGACATTGTCAATAAACGAGCACACCCCGGTGCTATTTGGTTGCCTCATAGACTTGCACACATGGAACACCACCTTTTCATCACCAACTCGGAAGGTCAACACTCCGCCTCGACATCAACCAAAGCCTTCCCCGTTGCTAGGAAAGGTCTTCCAAGGATAATTGGGACTTCAAAGTCCACCTCACAATCTAGTATCACGAAGTCGGCCGGCAAGATGAATTTATCAACATGAACAAGGAAATCATCAATTATACCCAAAAGCCGCTTCATTGACCTATCCGCCATTTGGAGCCTCATTGAAGTCGGGCGAGGTTTCCCGATTCCCAAAGTTTTGAAAACTGAATATGGCATTAAGTTGATACTCACCCCCAAGTCACAAAGGGCTTTTGCAAAGTCGGCGCTTCCAATAGTGCATGGGATAGTGAATGCACCGGGGTCCTCAAGTTTAGGAGCCATGTAGTGTACAATTGCGCTCATTTGATGGGTCATCTTGATTGTCTCACACTTAGTTGATCGCTTCTTTGTAACCAAATCCTTCATGAATTTCGCGTACCCCGGCATTTGCTCGAGTGCCTCCACCAAAGGTACATTGATAGTCAGACTCTTCATCATCTCAATGAATTTCTTAAATTGGTTATCACCCTTTGGCTTGGTCAATCGTTGAGGGTAGTGCGGAGGTGGCCTAGGAAAGTGTGCCTTGGCTTTTGGCACTACCGGTTCGGGCATATCAATGACGTGTTCCCTAGACGGGTTCACGACCTCTTGAGTCTCCTCCTCACCCTCATCAATTTCAATTCTCACATCATCACTTGCATTTGGTTCAACAATATCCTCAACTACCAATGGTATCTTATCATTTTGCAACTCTTCTTCATCAACAACAACTTCATTACCTCTTGAGGCTTGCACATCACTGCCTCTTCCATTTCTCGTGGTCACCGCCATCACATGATTATTATGCCCACCCTTGGGGTTCACTACCGTAACACTTGGTAGAGCACCCTTTGGGTGAGTGTTGAGAGATTGCAAAATTTGCCCGAGTTGTACTTCCAAGTTACGGATGGAAGTGTTATAGGATGCCAATTGAGAATCGGTGTCATGATTCTTCTTCATCATTTGCTCAAACATGTTCTCTATTCGACCCATGTTATTGCCCAATGAACTCGACCCTTGTGATTGAAACGGAGGCGGGTTGTTCGGTTGTTGATACATCGGGGGCATTTGAAAACCTTGCCCCCTATTACCTTGACCAGCATTATTGTTCCACCCACCTTGACCACCATTGTTGTTGTTCCAATTGTTGTTCCCGTTCCAATTACCTTGATTCCCCGAATTATTGTTCCCCCAATTGCCTCATTGATTGTTATTATAATTCCAATTGCCAACTTGTTGATTGCCCCAATTACCTTGGGGTCTCCATTGTTGATTCCCTTGATTACCTCTATTCCCTTGGTAGTTGTTGACATATTGGACTTCCTCACTTTGGTCATCAAAACATTCATTCGAATATCCACCACCATCATCATAGTTGTCAAAATTTTCTTGAGGTTGTTGTTGCCCTCTTTGCCTTCTTTTCATCATATTCACTCCCTCCATGGCATTTACTTGGCGCGGATTTTGAACTTGTTGAAGTTGCGCCTTAGCCAATTGGTTCATTGTTGTTGTAAGTTCGGCAATGGCTTGGCCGTGATCATGCAACTCCTTATGCAAATGTATAACATTAGGATCACCTTGAGGAATATTAGCCCGGCTTTGCCATGCCGATGATGTATCAGCCATCTCATCTAACACATCACAAGCTTCATTGTACGGAAGCTTCATAAAATTACCACCCGCCAGTTGGTTCACAATACATTGGTTGGTTGTTTTGATGCCCCTATAGAACATTTGTTTGATCATCACATCATTCATATTATTGTTAGGGCACTCTTTCACCATCGTTCTAAACCTCTCACAAATCTCGTGTAATGGTTCAGTCGGCTCTTGCTTGAAAGCTAGAATCTCGTCCCGTAGAGCCGCCATGTGACTTGGAGAGAAAAACTTAGCGATGAATTTGTCAGCCAACTCATCCCATGTAGTGATGGAATGATTGGGGAGCCTCTCCAACCAATCTAATGCCTTTCCCCAAAGTGAGAACGGGAAAAGTCAAAGTCTCAATGCATCTTCCGAAACATTTGTCTGCTTGCTACCCCAACAAGTATCCACGAAGCCTTTCAAGTGTTTATAAGCATTCTGATCAGCGGCCCCCGTGAAATAACCTCATTGTTCGAGCTAGGTGAGCATCACATTCGTAATCTGGAAGTTCCCAGCCTGGATTCGGGGAGGAACTATTGCACTTGCGTACCCTTGATTAGGTAGAACTCTTGGTGCCACTCTTGGTGGAGGTGGAGGAGGGTCTGGTATGTTGTCATTAGCATTAGCATTTGCATTGGCATTTCGAGCTCTCCTAGGAGCATGAGGTAATACATCTTCTTGTTCTAGATCCTCAACCTCCTCCCCCACGACCATGTTGCCAAGAGGGTCATCTGCGTTTAAAGCCATGTGTAACTGAGTGAATTGACACAAATAGAATTAGTAAAAAGAAGCAAAACACAAAACTAGCCAACAAATAGTCAAACACTGAAAAGCTCCCCGGCAACGGCGCCAAAAAGTGATCGCGGCGGACTCAACCTTAGGAAGTGTGGGCGCTAAGACTTTTACCCAATAGTGGTATCGGGGTCAATTTCCACAGGGAGCATGGAATGGAGTCTAGTATTTGTTTGGTCTAAAAATGTGTTTAAGCTCCTAATTGTACTTCTAACATTTTTGGGGTTTTTGTGATTATCAACTACAATTTAACAACTACTAATTAAAACTAAGTTATGCTAAGATATTAATTCTAGGTTGTATGCAAGATAGAGAAAGGCACTAGGGTCGTGGCATTTACCTAGGTGGTCAACTAACGGGTAGAGATTCCTAATACAAGAATGATGATTATGGGTCTTATGCTATAACCATTGCACGATTGCACTCACTCTCACACCTCTCGGTAGAGAGAGTGATTTTGCCCAATTGACTCTCTCGAGACCAATTGGGTAGGCCAATATGCCTAAGCAACTTAGGGTTCAAGTTGGGTAATTACTCTCTCGAGGTTTAACCCGTTAATTGGGACTACCATTCCCATGGGTCCATCCCAATTCCTTGTTGGGTCAATTTTGGGGTCATAGACACTCTTTCTCAAGAAAAGTCAAGACCCACTAAGCTAGACGTAGTGTTTGCAACCACCAAATCCTAATTAAATCATAAAATTAACCCAAATAGCAAACACCCAACATCATTCAAGCATTAAACAATCACACCCATTAATTACCCACAGTAGGGTTGGGCCACAACCCTAGATAATGGGTTTAGCTAGACATAATAGAAACAGAAATTGAAGAAATAGTAGATAAAATCGATATATTAATTAACTATAATGTTAATCTACAAGAGTCCACGATAAAGCAAGATGAAATTACCCAAAATAGGCTAAAACTTGAGTCTCACGAGTGCAACAACTATCTGATATCTAATACATTGACCTAAAAAAATAAAATGTTCTATTTATAGTACACAGGAAAAATTAGACAAAAATACCCTTGAGGGGCTGGCGCGGACCGCGAAAAATGCAGCGCGGCCGCGTAGGGGTCTTGGTGTTCAATTCTCTCTTCTGAAGCTAGGGGCACGGACCGTGCAAAAAGGTAGCGCGACCGCGTTGGCTGAAGAGCGCAGACCGCGCATAAATGGGGCGCGGCCGCTTGGAGAACTTGGCGAAATGACCACTCTCTGAACAACCATCCACGCGGACCGCACTGTTTTGGTGCACGGCCGTGTGGGTTTGCCTTTGCATTCTCTGGTCTGTGAACCTCCTCAGGCGCAGACCGCGTCAGGATGAGCGCGGACCGTGCATGTCACAACTGAAATACCCAATCTCTGAACTTCCAGCGCGGCCGCGTGGTAAAGCAGTGTGGTCCGCGCTGGGTCTCTTTGTTCCCCACTTCACTTGACTTTCACACTTGGCAGATTTCACTCCGTTTCGAGCCGATCTTTGACATTTGTCATCTTGTCGCTCAAACCTACAATCAAGCGCAACTTGTAAGCATTTTGGGACTAATTTATGGCAATTCACACATAAAGCTTAGGCAAGAATGGGTATAAAACGTGTTAAAATCATAGTTATCAATGACCACTCAGAATTAACGGTACTTAATCCTTATCTGATTCGATCAACAAGGCCACGACCCACCCGCCATCATGAAGGCGAAACCCCAACGTGGTCACGGCCACTTATTGCCAGCTCATGAAGCTCACAGCTATAAATACCACGAGAGGAAACCCTAGAAAGAGGGCTTCTTCTTGGCCACTATTCAGGAGAGAGAGAAAAGACACAACGATACCCATATTATGGAAAAGTGGAATACCATTGTAAGGCTCTGAACCTCTTCATGGAGAGGCAGACCAAATCACTACTATCAATAAAGGCTTTTAATATTTCTCCTCTTAACTCTGAGTACTTATTTTCGCGGTTTGCTATGATTTTCCTGTGATTTATTTATATTGTTTTAAACTCACCATTATATATGATAACTGTTGAGCAAACAATAATCATTGTCAATTGTTCCATGAACTTCCTTCATGATTAAATTCTGGATTTAAGGTAAGTATTTTACCATATTTTTCTCTTATATTCTATACTTTAATTTTAAATACAAGCAAAGACAATAAATTTTGATTATAACTATAATGGAGTTAGTAAGTAATTATAACCACTCGAAGTGGTAAGAGCACAAGAAGTGAAAACTCGTCCCATTGAATTTGCTCAATTCTCATTCCCTTAAGAGAATGTGATAGCAGTATGTGATAAGTCTGAAAGAAGACAAAATTATTACTATGAATGTATCAATTGATGTGGACGTGGCAATAGACGAAATTATAATCGTCATCATTGTGGTAATGAGAACAATAAGGATTCTCTAAATAATTCTTCACTCTGTGAAAGTAATATTTGTCATCGATTTGACATGATATTTTATAAAGCACATATAGATGATTATGGTCCATTTATGATGTGAATGTGACAACATTTGATTTATGAATACATATTCATTCTTCAAAGAATATGAATGTGCTAGTGATAGCGAATATACCACACTCACCTCTAGAAGGAGGTTTGAGATGATATAAGAAAATAATGTCATTATTATGGCATGAATGGTTATTGGTCACGTACCTATTATACTCCAAAATATTTTGGCAATGTGATTATTAAAGGACAACAATAATGCAAGAAACATATCTTGCATATAATTTTGGCCATGACCATAATGATATAACTTTCTCCTTGAAAGAGATATATGACCAAATAGATGTTGATGAATATATGGTAATACAAAATTAATTTAGAGCTCTGGAATATCCAATTACCACTATTTTGGAGAAACGCAATTGATTATCAATAAGGTATTGTGTTGTAGTAAGTCTCAAAGAAACACATTCAGTTTCCAAAGTATACGCGAAAGCGGTTGATTATATCGAGACTATAAATAAAGGAAAGATTTAATATCTTCTATTACTACAACTTGTAGCTGGGTAATATGTATGTGAAAAGCTACCCGCTTTATTCTCCAGTTTGGACTACACAAATAAAAAATACCACAATAAAGTGGATATTTATTGATATAAAACCCATATCATAATAAACTTGAAGTGTATTGATAATTGCACTCGTCATGGTGTAAATTTGAAGTTTATCAATATTGATAATTTATTCAGTTGGCGTAATTGGTTTACCCATAACAATTTAAGTATGATGTGCAAAAATAAAAGAGAATTCACATGGGTAAATATTAAAGAACTAGAAAGTTCTTCACGAATTCTCTTACATTGCTTGTTCTCATGAATTAATAGACCAATTAATATTGAGATTGAATCCCATGAATGCTGGAAATATCAAAGGTGAATATATACCCTTTCACCTGCCATGTATACCACATAAGATGCATCTATGAGATAGTTACATGTGCGATTATTACTAACCCGCAAGCTAGTGTTTGCGAGGTAACTTGCTCGATAATTTAATATAGAGCATAATTTCCAGATTTTTTTCAAGATAGTACTTCTTGATAAGTTGGTTTACATCATAGTTGGTTTAGCAAAATAATTTGTTGAGTTCCTCCACTTAATAGCTAAATTATTGCTTATGAGAATATAGTTATATATATTAGTTTGATATACAATATATATAAAAGTATATTATTTTCTCCCCTCACATTGGTTCAAGGTCAGGAACCAAATAATTTCATCTTATTATTATTGAAGTGCGGTGTATATTTTGATTAACACCATAACGCACAAAGATGGGTTCTCAAAGTTGAGGAAACAAGTTAGTTTTTCTAACATGAGGGGGAGACATGATAAACAGTTGAGAAAAAGTTACGTGGAATGAATTATCATGTGTACATCTAGATCCTCAAATAAAATAATATGAACTTGAAGTTCATAAAAGGATAATTCATTTCCAATATATTGCAAAGCATGTCAGACACATTTTCTGACCCAAAAAAAAAGTAACTATATTCTCATTGCAAATGCTCATATTAAGTCCTAGAATGACAAAGTCTATCGTATGCTTAAAGCATATAGACAAATCAGTTTCAAATAACTTCTTGATAAAGCAGATGAGCAAATGATCAAAATGATCATAATAAAGGAGGCAAGTGACCTAGAAGATCACATGATATAACACTTCATAAAATCTTATGAGAGATTTAGGTACCTGTATATATGAATGAAGAGATCTCTATGTTATGTCTTTATGAAAAATAAGGAGGTTGGAACCGATATAAAATGTTTGTCGATGACATCTATAGTAGCGCTAAATATATATATGAGGATCTTAAGTCTGGAGAAACAATTCAAGTGGAATTTGATTTCATATGAAAGACAAGTAGTTTTGAACATGTAGTTCAAACACTTGAAAGAATAAAGTCAATGATGTGTGCAGTCACTTTTATTTATCTTATATGTCTAGCATGACATGAAAAGTTGATATGCATCTAAAGTCTATTTAAATGGCTTATTTGACTATACTTATATGACAATCCTTAAAGGATTTAAATTGCTTAAAGCATATAAAATTTATGGCCATGAAGTACTACATCCTAAGTGCAATTTGTGCACATATGTATCTTGCTATAACTATAAGCATGATAATATGATAGCGAAAATCTCTATGGAGATATTGAAAAGTTCATTCCACGATATTTTATGAAAACATTACAAATCTATCAGGAATGATGATGTCAAGGTGAAACATATTCATTCAACTTATAAAATAGCTGATTTGTTTATCAAATCTCTACCAAAGATCTTTTGAAGATGGTGCACAAGATTAGAATGCAAATGCTCAAGGATGTGAATTGATGCTCTCATCGGGGGGAGTTAATGCGCGTTGCACTCTTTTTTCCTTACTAGGTTTTGTCCCACTGGGTTTTCCTTACAAGGTTTTTAACGAGGAAACCAAAAGGCGTATTATTAGATATGTGTACTCTTTTTCCTTTTCTAGAACTTTTTTCCCATTGGATTTTATTTTAGTTAAAGTTTTAACGAGGAACATTATCTGTTAAATAGACATTCAAGGGGGAGTGTTTGTCACGACCCAAACCCCGATCGTGATGGCGCCCAACACCTTGGTAGGCAAGCCCGTCCTTTAGAACATTCTCAACCCAAGTTACAAAGCTCCTTATCAGTTATTAAATTTAAAAATACTAATTAAGCAAAGTCTCAGTCTGATAGTAAAAAAAAAATGTGTGGAAACCACAATAATATCAAAACAGCCCATACCAGATCTGGCGTCACGAGTCAGAACCTCTAGATACAACTGAGCAACATCCTATACATATGAAAGTCTAGGTGCAGAAGTAAAAGAAAAGACAAGAGGAGAAATCGGGTCCCGCGGACGCCGGCAGCTACCTCGATGACTCCGACAACTGAACTAGGCAGCAGTAATAACCTCAGCTATGCCTCCAGGATCCCTGTATCTGCACACAAGGTGCAGGAAGTAAAGTGAGTACTCCAACTCAGTGAGTAATAGCAATAAATAACAACTGGAAGTAAGAAATTCCGTAAGAACACTACACAGTTCTATAACCAACAGTAAAAGTAGTAAAGATCAGCTAATTAGGGAAAAATTGGTAAACATCTCCTACAGTCCGACAATTTACCAATGCTGCTGCGGCGCGCAGCCTGGTCCATATATAATACTGCTGCGGCGTGCAGCCCAATCCAGTTATATTATATATTGCTACGGTGCGCAGCCCGATCCAATAATAATAGTCGACTACGCTCACTGGGGGTGTGTGCAGACTCCGGAGGGGCTCCTACAGCCCAAGCGCTATAATACTACGGCGCGCAGTCCGATCCACATAATACATCACTGCGGCGTGCAGTCCGATCCACATAATATATCACTGCGGTGTGCAGTCTGATCCATATAATATATCATTGCGGTGTGCAGTCCGATCCATATAATATATCACTGCAACGTGCAGTCCGATCCATATAATATATCACTGCGGTGTGCAGTCCGATCCATATAATATATCACTGCGGCGTGTAGTCCGATCCATACATGTATATGTATATACTGCTGCGGCGTGTATCCCAATCCGGTGTATATCAAAATACCCTCACTATGGGGTCCTTGACCCCTCTCAGTCAATATAGACTTGGCCTCTCGGGCCCACTCAGCTAGGACAGGGTTTTCAACCCCAGGTATTCCTTATTTAGAGTGCAAATTGCTAAGACCGGTTCATGTTATGTTTTACAGTTAAGTATATGACTGAGAGTGTGTTTTTAACAGGTAAAGTGAGGTCAATTAGCTCAACATGCTCCCTAAGGGTTCTACAGATCGGCACAAGGCCCCAAACATGGCAACTTGCCCAAACTATACTGATATAATCTCAGTCTCAGTCAAAAGTACAGTAGAGTCATCAATCGGGATAGACCGATTCCAAATACCAAGCAGTAACATCACTACGCTCATCATATGGCGCGTATCTCATCTCAACATAGCACTACATAGTGCAAATACGGGGTCTCAAACCCTCAGTACATCATTCATAACCATTACTCACCTCAAGCCGATCGAAATTCTAGCTCGGCTTGCGCTTCCCTCATAAATCGACCTCCTCGAGTGTAGAATCTGACCAAAACCACAAGGAATATGTTAAAATAAGCTAATGGGACCTGACCCAATTGAAAGAACTCAAAAAACACCCAAAAACACGAAGTTGGCAAAACTCGAGCCCCGTGCCCACTTCTCAAAAAATTACAAAATTCACATCACCGGATTCCTCGTCTCTCCACGAGTCCGTACATATAAAATACACAAGAATCGAAGTCCATTTGACCCCTCAAATCATCAATTCAAACTCTTTAAGTTTCAAGCCCTAACTTTACCCCTTTTTGGTGAATTTCAACCAATTTCCATCTTAAATCTAACATAATCTCGTGTATTTAGGCTAAGGAACTTACCTCCAATCAATCCTCCTTGAATACCTCTTCAATTAGCTCTCCCAAGCTCCAAAATCGCTCAACAATGGAGGAAAAAGAATATAGGCTCGCGGATGAAATATCAATTAAAACCCTTCTGCCCAGGTCGATTTTCGCTTCTGCGGGTCCAATACCGCCTTTGCGGCTTCCGCTTATGCAGTCAACGTCCGCTTTTGTGGACCTTTCACTTAAGGCAACTATCTGCTTCTGCGGCCACACAACTGCTTCTGCGGTTACCGCTCCTGCGGTCTCTTTCTGCTTCTGCGGACTTTCGCTTAAGGGGCATGACCGCTTCTGCGGTCCAAAACTCGCACTCGCGATACCGCTCCTGCAGTCAAGGCTTCCGCTTATGCGGAACCAGCCCTGAGCTCGAATTCCGCTTTTTCGCCTGCCCATCCACTTCCGTGATACCGCACCTTCGGTCCCAAAACCGCAGGTGCGAAAACACCAAATACCAGCAACCTCCAGCAACACACAAGTCCAATTTTCTTCCGTTTGACCACCCGAATTCATCCCGAGGCCCTCGGGACCTCAACCAAAAGCACTAACATACCCCATAACATCATTCAAACTTGTTCCAATCATCAAACCACTATCGTTAACATCAAAATGCTCAAATTTCATCAAATCAAGGCCTAAGTTTCTTAAAAACTTTCGAAATGCGCATTTGATCAAAAACCCAACCAAACGATGTCCGAATGACCTGAAAATTTGCACACATATCCAAAATCACCCAACGAAGCTACAGCAACTCTCAGATCAAAATCTCACCTAACCACCGGAATTCGCCAAAATACTAACTTCGCCAATTCAAGCCTAATTCTACACCAGACCTCCAAAATCAATTCCGATCACGCTCCTAAGTCACAAATCATTCCTCGAAGCTAACCAAATCATCAGAAATCACATCCGAGCCCTATAACTCATAAGTCAACGTCCGGTTGACTTTTCCAACTTAAACCTTCCTTAAAGAGATTAAGTATCTCATTTCTTATCAAAACCAATCCAAATCAACCCTCTCACACCACATACCGATAATGGAATATTAAGAAGCAATAAACGGGAAAAACGGAGCAATAGCACATGAGACGACGGGTCAGGTCGTCACATCCTCCCCAACTTAAATAATCGCTCGTCCTCGAGCATACTCAGAGTTGTATTAGAAGCCAACCAATAGCTGAATGACCTTACCAAGCATATACCCGGGGTGATCCCACGTCACCCTATCTCACATAGGTCCGATAATACAACACGGCTTAAATTTCACGGTCCATCTAAACCATAAACCGTAGGACCACATTGTACTTTCCGAAATCATACTCAAAATCAAAACCTCACGTCAATATTCAGAATAAACTCGAACCCGTTGTAATAAACCATGCCTGCAACCTCAGGTGAAATCATGCAATATATCACACAGTCCAGCACTCAAAACGATAGCCACTATTTATAGCAGTTGCCCACAATACTCAATTACCGATAGGAACCTCTTATTAGCTAAAGTCTTATTCCAACACTTTCATATACTTCCAACGATAAATAAAACACGCGTTAAACCGTAACCATTCCTCAGGTACATAAAGACACTACCCTGTTGACTAACGCCACAACAGATTTCCGCGCCAAACCTCGATATATCCTTCTAACCAGCTGGAAACAAACCTATTCGTATTCATTAATGACTCCAATGATCACCTCGAATCCAACACACCACTCTGGTGATATGACACCTCATCACAGGCCTAAGCCACAACTTGCATAACCTATGCACCAATTATGGGTGGTCTGAACTTACTCAAACCATGACAAATGACTCCAACAAAAGAGCTGCAACTCAAACTCCTCAGTGCCATCACAACACAAGGCTGGGACCCCGTCCCACATCATAGAAATAGATTACTTGAACCTACCCCGGAGGGTCTAATCTCCATGTAGCCTCACTACAATGCACGACCTTATCCAAACACTATTACACATGAATAACCTCAAGTCGCTATGCTCAAAATAGACAACCACGCACAGATTGATGTCTGAAATCAAGCAATCCATCACACCCACGGTGAAACAAGTAATTGTAACGACCCGACCGGTCGTTTCATGCTCTAGCATGTCGTTCAGTAGTTGGAAGTCATGAACATATTCATTTCAGGTATATTGACTTGTACGTATGGTCAGAGTTGAATTTTGAAAAATTCGGAGTCAAATTGGAAAGAAACTTTTCATTGCGGCAACCTTAAGTTGAAGAAAATGGCTAAGATTGGAATTTTGAGTAAACGACCTCGGAATTGGGATCTGAAAGTTCCAGCATGTTCGTATGATGATTTCAGACTTGGGCGTATGTCCGAATTTGGTTTTGGATAACCTATGAGCATTTCGGCGTATATTATGGAAGTTACTATTTTAGAAGAAATTCATAAATTTGGGTTGGAAGGTATTTCAGTGATATAGATGTCTGTTTGGGATTTCAAGTCTAGAAATAGCTCCGTATGGTGATTCTGGAGTTGGGAGCGTGATCGGAAGTGAATTCGGATGTCTGGAGGTCATTTTGAAGTCATTTGGCTAAATATAAAAATTTGAAGGTTTTTGAGAAAGTTCGACCGGAAGTGGAAATTTTGATATCGGGGTCAGAATGCGGTTCTGAAAGTTGGGGCAAGTCCGTAATGTCGAATGTGACTTTTGTGCAAAATTTGAAGTCATTCCGGAATGATTTTGGTAAGGTTTGAGACACTTAGTCTCTTTTAAGGAAGTTTAAGTTGGAAAAATCAACCGGATATTGACTTATGTGTTAGAGCGCTCAAACTGTGAATTTTATTGTTCGGATAGCTTCGTTAGGTGATTTTGGACTTAGGAGTGTGTCCGGAATATTTTTTTGATGACCGGTGTAGAATTAGGCTTGAATTGGCGAAGTTAGTATTTTGGCGATTTTCGGTTGATAGGTGAGATTTTGACCCGGGAGTCAGAATAAAATTTCGAGAGTTGTTGCAGCTTCATTGTGTCATTTGGGATGTGTGTGCAAAATTTCAGGTCATTCGGACATCGTTTGGTCTAGTTTTTGATCGAAAGTGTATTTCGGAAGTTTTTAGAAACTTAGGCTTGAATTTGATGAGTTTTGGGTAATTTGATGTTGTTTGAGGTATTTTTATGATTGGAACAGGTTTGAATGATGTTATGAATTATGTTGGCATGTTTGGTCGGGGTCCCATGAGGCCCGGATAAGTTTTGGAAGAATTTTTGGAAGATTTTTGCCATTTTGAGCATAAACATGTAGTGATCCAAAGGTCCATTTTTAGTTCTAGAGATCGAAATTTGATTTCGAGACTTTCTAAATTTTGATAATGAATTATAGGACTGATCTGGAAAGTTTGGTTTAATTTCATCAAATCGCGATTGGATTTTTGACGCGAAACATGTGTTAATTGTTTAACGAGCGAAATGGATATCTCACTGAGCAAACGACCTCCAAACTGAGTTTCGATTGAAGCGCTATGTGCGTATTATTATTTTTGACTCATAGGAACAAGAATCATCAAATTACGAGGTCCCAGGCCCGAGAAATGAATTTTTGAGTAAACTTGTTTTCTGAAAATATTTAAGGAAAATGGAAATGAAATTTGATTAGAAAATGATGGTATTGGGCCCGTATTTTGGTTCCGGCACCCGGTACAGGTCTTATATATGGTTTAAGCACTTTATGTAAAGTTTGATTGAAAACGGACGTCGTTTGACGTGTTTCGGACTCAAAATGAAAAATTTGATGTTTTATGAAATTTGAAAGAATTCTTGGATTTTAAAACTTAATTCGTGGTATATGA
>MU691529.1:75965-97759 GCA_026770625.1 Nicotiana glauca
GATGTTTTTCGAGTCTTTTCGATTGGGTTATGTCCCTTAGCCTATTGTAATGTATTCGTTATGGTTTTGAGAAGATTCGACACGCGAGGAGGTCGATTTGCGAGGCAAAGGCATCGCGAGCTAGAGGTTTCACCGGCTAGAGGTGAGTAATACTTGTAAATGATATCGTGAGGATTTGAAACCCCGGATTTGCACATCATAGTGCTGTATTGGGGTGACTTGCATGCCGGATATGAGCGTGGGGTAGAGCACTATTGGGGATTGTGACTTGGTCCGTCCTGGTTCTTGATTTTACTGTGTATTTGACTGAAACTACTTATATCATCATACTATGGGCTGACTGCCATGTTTGGGCTTCGTGCAAACTATGTGAATCCTTCGGGGATTGATATTACTGTTTTAGCATATCTTGCATATCATTTGGTTTCAGTCCAAGGTTTTAAATACTGTTTTGCAAACTTAGCCATACTTCTAAGTTTTGAAAACTCAAATGATATTTTAAATAATATTTCGGGATGAGAACTACTATTTTATAAATGCCCAAGGGGCTTATGATGATTTTCTGGACTGAGCATGGATCGGGTTGCGCGCCGCAACAGTATTATATTGATTATGGGTGGATCGGGCTGTGCGCCACAACGGTGTTACATTGATATTGAGGCCGAGTGCCTGGATGATTATACTGATATTGATATGAGGTTGAGAGTCTAGATGTGATGCCACGAGATGGCTTGTTATTACGCTTGAGCTGTAGGAGCCCCTCCGGAGTCTGTACACACCCCCAGTGAGCGCCGTCGACGATAAATAAATAGAGCGGGCTGCATGCCGCAACGGGTACTAGAGTGTACCGTCATATGCATTGCATTGCACTCATGCATTTGTTCTTATTTTGTAATGTTGACATGACATCTGGCATTCATATCATTGGCATCCATGCTACTTTTTGCACTGTTTACCAGATACCCTGGTGTTATTTATTAATGGAGTGTTGTGCCCGAGAGGCTGATGTTGTACTTTGTGAGTTGGGAGTGAGCCCGAGAGGCTGATGTTGTACTTTGTGAGTTGGGAGTAAGCCCGTGGGGCTGATATTGTACTGAGAGGTTGATATTGAGCCCGAGGGGCAGATTTTCTGATTATTTCTTAATTGTTGAAATTATTTTTTTGCAACTGTTGAAAAGATTATTTTCAAAAGAGATTTAAAACTGAGCCAAGATATTTACTAAAGGATTTTCACGTTTTCACTGTTTTCTCAAAGGATTACACTGTATTATATAGCATGATGACTTGCTTTACGTGGTTCCATACTGCTCAGTTATTATTTACTTTTATTACTCACTGAGTTGGAGTACTCACTTTACTCCCTGCACCTCGTGTGCAGATGCAGGTACTTGACCACCCGGTAGCGGGTTTTGAGCTGTTTGAAGATTTGTTCTCATGGCTGAGTCAGGTGACCGCTAGCGTCCGCGGCACCAGATCTTCTCCCTTATTTTATGTTGTTCCTGTTACTTTCAGACTTTGTTCCTATTTTCGGAATTGTAGTACTTTAGTGAACTCTGTAGTAGCTCATGACTAGTGACACCCCGATGTCGGGTTGTAACGGGATGGTTCCCTGTTGTTATCATTGTTTTCCGCGCTTTTGATTATGCTAATCATGTTTTAGTTTTATAAATGTTAAATAACTGTTACAAGGAAGCGTTTGTTTTGTTGGATGGCCTTGTCTTCACGAGAGGCGCCATCACGATCGAGTTTGGGATTTGGGTCATGACAGTAATATACACCATCAATCCTGAAGGACACAACCGATGCGCCATTCGCCGAGCAACACCCAATATGGACTTTCCTCAGAAACCAGTAAGCAAGACATACCAAGTAACATATGGAAAACTATTCTCAACATCACATTGTTGCGGCGTGCAACCCGATCCAGATAACATACCCGTGGCGGCGTGCCACCCGATCCACACAAATATCTCACATAGGGAGATGCACATCGAGCCAAATTTGCTCATTATAACAAAATATCGAGCATCGGTCGTAAGCATACTGAGTGCATAATGATATCTACTTATAGCATTGTAAGCTACAAAACTCAACTTCCACTATGAATCTTGATAGCACCGCACTAAATGTGCCCACAATCCGAAAATCATAATGCCTCACAACACAGAAAAGCAACTCATAGATCTCTCAGATCACTGGCAGGATCAATAACGATCGAATCAACCTATCCTTCATTAGTACAATTCGGGACTAACCAAGCCAACTCAAGTTACACACGTATCCAATCAGTTTACCAACAAACTCATTACCAAGAAGCCTGAAGCTGCTCCTTCCCTTGCTATAACTCATGACGGAGCCGTACGATATGGTGCCCAACACCAAATCAATACCGAACCCACAATCTCGCCCAGTGACATGCCCGGCCACAAGGAACGCATCCAAAAAATTCCTTCAATACCGGAACTGAATCAATGGTAGAAACCTCTATACTGACATCCGTCACACAGACCCAATTAAGAAAGGCAATCCTTCCCAACCGTCCGCTGATCTTGGAATACCAACCACTCTGCTATAACATAATCTGATGCACCTCGCCACGCAACCGGTGGCATTTTCCGACATAGCCTATAGCACAATAGTCTAGAATAACCCACATTGCGACAACCAGTCTACAACTCAACATCACATACAAAATTTAATATACTAAGCAGAGAAAGATCCACTCGGGCTTCCAAATCCCAATAGCCACTAACGGTACCAATACACACTAACCATAACCACTACATAGCCTGAACATGAGAACTCCCACTTTCCAACTCCATATAGCACACGAATCACTGTACCTGATCCCAGATTCTGCAGTATAAATACATATTACATCTCAAATACCCAGTCATTCTTTGAAGATATTCTAAAATTCTCGTGTGCCATCAAACACACTCAGATATCAGCAGTCGATCTAGAAAGAAAGTACCGCATTACTACCGAAGTGCCATCAACTTAATCACATTGCCCTTTTTCTGAAACATATACCCTCGTCAAATCACTACGATTAGCAATACCATTTCCTTAGTCATATGAGGATCATTCACCCTAATCATATGAAGTTCGATCCTCCAATCACCTAAAACTGCTCGTGCTGCTTAAGATTCTAATGACTCTCCATTCAAAACTGAATCGTAACCTCACACACACAAATCCCAATTCTCCATAATATGTCGCATATACCATACCACACTAGGATAACATGAGGACTCCACCTCTCTTTTCTTAACCACAAACATCTATGTATTCCTCTAGTCAAGAACTCTCCATCAATCCCAATTACATTGCACAAGCTAAACTATCAGGACTGAATCCTTCTACCCGAACCAAGCTAAGTAAGCTGTCAGAACTCAAGTGCCTTACTGCACAATACCAGTAAAAGCTCATTACCTCGAATACATGCGAAGAATTAATCATATCCTTACCATACCGATTCGGTCTACCATCAAGCTATTCCATCTATTTAATTTCTCTTTTTGTTCATCATCCACTTGATATTTCTCCCTCGCTGTAGCATCATAATACCTCAATCTAGGCTTACCACACGAGACTCGCACATAAGACCACACTGTCTAAGACCCATGGCCACTGAATACTCTCTTATCCGTTTCCAGAAATACCACATTCCAGAGTACTTTACCCCGAAGAACTTCCTGCGAACCTGAAATTCGTTACCTTTACTTTTCAGATACTGATACATAGAATCCCATAATTAACATAAAATACCACAAGTCTTGATCTTTTCTAATGAAAACACAGTCCCTAGCCACATATACAAACTTAAGACACCTGGTCATTACATGTCAAATCTTGAACACAATAAAACCATTCGCGAGAGTCATTCACTCTTACACATCTGTAAGTTATCTGACTTAACGAACAGAACTACTCGTGCCTTATTGGCACTCTGACACTGCAGAACATGATCTCATACCAATACAAGCAACCATCTTCCTTCTCTATACACTGAGCATTCTTTACCAGGAATAGCTCAAGACATCCTATTATTTTCACACATCTACGAAGCATCGTATAACCTTTATCAAAATTTTCCTCCATACGTGCCATCCTCAGCTCAATTTCTGTAACCAGAATTGATCCGCCGATATACCTCAAAACGGAACCAACATAGCACACAACCGTGCGATCAGCTGATCAATAGCAACCTTCCCAACTTGGCCCGAAGCCATATATCAGGACACACTTAATAGCCCATAATGCTTTTACTCTAATGATGCCACAATACCATAGTGAGATTAAACTCAAATCATTTACAAGTTTGTGAAAACACAGATCGTCTAGTATTGTAATCTTCTGCAAATCTCGCATTCATCCCCACATCAGCTGAGTCCACTCTCTGAAGCGACCCGATTTATCAAATTTCAACACGTACCCTTCAATTACACATGAGATCCTCTAACAGTATACATAAGGATCGTACCACCCAAGAACACTCTGCAGGCGATAACCCTCCTGCTTCGCCTTAGTTTAGTATTTTAGCACACCTTCCACTTATTCCGCCACAAGTATTACACTTAACTTCCAATTAGGAGATACGAGAATATCCTTCACGCGCCCATAACTCGGGCTACACGTCGAATCACAATAGGAATCAAACCCTTAACAGTTCGTCTATTAACCAGCAGACTTCTTCGTCACTATCAAGTCATATAGATACATCTTCCAGTACTAACATACTCATCACATGAATACCAACCACCATTCCGGCTAATAGCGACAATACCGAACATATAAGTTCAAAATACTTGCTCACACGATCAGCACCTCGGTGCTCAAGCCATAGGCAAGATCCGGCCTCAAGTCCTCCAGACTGGCCCAACATCGAACTCACGGGATCACATCTCGCCCCTTGATCGGGGAATCACAAGCCATCAAGGCACAAACAATACTGAGCGCTCACGTGCGCATACAGACGTGTGGAAGGAATTTCAAGAGTTATACCTCAAGCTGAATCAAGTATGCACGATAAGAATCCCAAGAAAGTGAAGTTTTCCTAAAGGTTCTGCAGCCTCCCGAGGATAAGTACAGACGTCTCCGTATCGATCCGCGAGACTCTACTAAACCGGCTCATGACTCGCGAGACCTAGTAACCTAGGCTCTGATACCAACTTGTCACGACCCAAACCACGGTCGTGATGGCGTCCAACACCTTATTAGGCAAGCCCGACCTTTAGAACATTCTCAACCCAAGTTACAAAGCTCCTTATCAGTTATTAAATTTAAAAATACTAATTAAGCAAAGTCTCAGTCTGATAGTAAAAAAAACTGTGCGGAAACCACAATAATATCAAAACAACCCATACCAGATCTGGCGTCACGAGCCAGAGCCTCTAGATACAACTGAGCAACATCCTATACATGTGAAAGTCTAGGTGCAGAAGTAAAAGAAAAGACAAGAGGAGAAATCGGGTCCCGCGGACGCCGGCAGCTACCTCGATGACTTCGACAACTGAACTAGGCAGCATTAATAACCTCAGTTATGCCTCCGGGATCCCTGTATCTGCACACAAGGTGCAGGAAGTAAAGTGAGTACTCCAACTCAGTGAGTAATAGCAATAAATAACAACTGGAAGTAAGAAATCCCGTAAGAACACTACACAGTTCTATAACCAACAGTAAAGGTAGAAAAGATCAGCTAATCAGGGAAAAACTGGTGAAAATCTCCTACAGTCTGACAATTTACCAATACTGCTGCGGCGCGCAGCTCGGTCCATACATAATACTGTTGCGGCGTGCAGCCCGATCCAATTATAGTATATATTGTTGCGACGCACAGCCCGATCCAATAATAATAGTCGACTACGCTCACTGGGGGTGTGTGTAGACTCCGGAGGGCTCCTACAGCCCAAGCGCTATAATACTGCAGCGTGCAGTCCGATCCACATAATATATCGCGTGCAGTCCGATCCATATAATATATCATTACGGCGTGCAGTCCGATCCATATAATATATCACTACGGCATGCAGTCCGATCCATATAATATATCATTGCGGCGTGTAGTCCGATCCATATAATATATCACTGCGGCGTGCAGTCCGATCCATATAATATATCACTGCGGCGTGCAGTCCGATCCATATAATATATCACTGCGGCGTGCAGTCCGATCCATACATGTATATGTATATACTGCTGCGGCATGCAGCCCGATCCGGTGTATATCAAATACCCTCACTATGGGGTCCTTGACCCCTCTCAGTCAATATAGACTCGGCCTCTCGGGCCCACTCAGCTAGGATAGGGTTTTCAACCCCAGGTATTCCTTATTTAGAGTGCAAATTGCTAAGACCGGTTCATGTTATGTTTTACAGTTAAGGATATGACTGAGAGTGTATTTTTAAAAGGTAAAGTGAGGTCAATTAGCTCAACATGCTCCCTAAGGGTTCTACAGATCGGCACAAGGCCCCAAACATGGCAACTAGCCCAAACTATACTGATATAATCTCAGTCTCAATCAAAAGTACAGTAGAGTCATCAATCGGGATGGACCGAGTCCAAATCCCTAGCAGTAACATCACTACGCTCATCATACGGCGTGTATCTCATCTCAACATAGCACTACATAGTGCAAATACGGGGTGTCTCAAACCCTTAGTACATCATTCATAACCATTACTCACCTCAAGCCAGCCGAAATCCTAGCTGGCCTTGTGCTTCCCTCATAAATCGACCTCCTCGAGTGTAGAATCTGACCAAAACCACAAGGAATACGTTAAAATAAGCTAATGGGACCTGACCCAATTGAAAGGACTCGAAAAATACCCAAAAATACAAAGTTGGCAAAACCCGAGCACCGGGCTCACTTCTCGAAAAATTACGAAATTCACATCACCGGATTCCTCGTCTCACCACGAGTCTGTACATATAAAATACACAAGAATAGGAGTCCATTTGACCCCTCAAATCATCAATTCAAACTCTCCTAAGTTTCAAGCCCTAAGTTTACCCCTTTTTGGTGAATTTCAACCAATTTCCATCTTAAATCTAACATAATCTCGTGTATTTAGGCTAAGGAACTTACCTCCAATCAATCTTCCTTGAATCCTTCTTCAATTAGCTCTCCCAAACTCCAAAATTGCTCAACAATGGAGGAAAAATAATATAGGCTCGCGGATGAAATATCAATTAAAACCCTTCTGCCAGGTCGATTTTCACTTCTGCTTGTCCAATACCGCCTTTGCGGCTTCCGCTTATGCGGTCAACGTCCGCTTATGCGGTCCTTTCACTTAAGGCAACTATCCGCTTCTGCGGCCACACAATCGCTTCTGCGGTTATTTCTCCTGCGGTCTCTTTTCGCTTCTGCGGACTTTCGCTTAAGGGGCATGACCGCTTCTGCGGTCCAAAACTCGCACCTGCGATACCACTCCTGCGGTCAAGGCTTCCGCTTATGCGGAACCAGCCCTGAGCTCGAATTCCGCTTTTGCGCCTGCCCATTCGCATCTGCGATACTGCACCTGCGGTCCCAAAACCGCAGGTGCGAAAACACCAGATACCAGCAACCTCCAGCAACACACAAGTCCAATTTCTTCTGTTTGACCACCCGAATTCACCCCGAGGCCCCCGGGACCTCAACCAAAAGCACCAACAAGCCCCATAATATCATTCAAACTTGTTCCAATCATCAAAACACTATCATTAACATCAAAATGCTCAAATTTCATCAAATCAAGGCCTAAGTTTCTTAAAAACTTCCGAAATGCGCATTCGATCAAAAACCCAACCAAACGATGTCCGAATGACCTGAAAATTTGCACACATATCCAAAATTACCCAACGAAGCTACAGCAACTCTCGGAATTGCATTCCGACCCTCGGATCAAAATCTCACCTAACCACCGGAATTCGCCAAAATACTAACTTCGCCAATTCAAGCCTAATTCTACACCGGACCTCCAAAATCAATTCCGATCATGCTCCTAAGTCACAAATCATTCCCCGAAGCTAAGAAAATCACCAAAAATCACATCTGAGCCCTATAACTCATAAGTCAACATCCGGTTGATTTTTCCAACTTAAGCCTTCCTTAAAGAGACTAAGTGTCTCATTTCTTGTCAAAACCAATCCAAATCAACCCTTTAACACCACATACCGATAATGGAATATTAAGAAGCAATAAATGGAAAAACGGAGCAATAGCACATGAGACGACGGGTCGGGTCATCACAGTGTTATAAATAAAATTCTATTTAAGGTGAATGTCTATATTTTGGAGAGATCTTAGGGTTTGTTACTTGGTGGCAAAGTCACTTTCTCGTTGTATTCCATTGTAATTCACTCCAAAATTCAATAAGAATTCCCTCTCTCTCTACTTTGCTCTGTAATACTCTTCTTCTTTTATTATTTTATAACATGATGTATTTAGTTAAATCTTATTTTCCTCAAATTTCTTATAAATTTTAACAGCTAGCTTTTGGTAAACATTTAGTGAAATCAATAGTGTTCACTTTGGACAAATTTAAAGTATATTTTAAACATACCCAATGTAAAAGGCTATTTTTTTAACCAAAAATAATATGTGTAGCCGCTCTTAAAAGAATAGGCAAAAAATATAAATTTTTGTATATATTCATTTTTTATGTTACTCCCTCTGCTCACTTTTACTTGGAATTTATACTAAAGTAGGCTTTCATTTTTAGTTGACACTTTACACATATCAAGAAGACAAAAGAAATTTCATGTTATACCCACAGTATTTATTACTCATTTCAAATTATTTTGTCAAATTCGATAAAATATGCATCAATTAATATGAGCATTATGGTAAATTATGCACTTCATTTGTTATTTCTTAAGGGGCGTGAAAAGTCAAAACGTGCCAAGTAAAATCGAATGGATGGAGTATATATAATAAATGTACAAATTTTATATATTTTTACAATTATCGTATGTAAATAGTTTCGAATGCGGGCTAAAAGTTTGATGGCCTTATGTAAAAGTAATCCGATTTCTTATAGAAATAAATATATGAAAAATCATTTGCCTATTTCTTATTTATGAGCACTTTGACTCAACTGCTTTAAAGCAATCAAACCCCACACAATAAAGCATTTATCATGGTTAGCTGCAGAAGATATCATTCAAATTTCAAGTAATAATTAAAATAGCAACTTCTTACATGTTATATTTTAATAAATGAAATTGGAATTGAATTGTTAAAAAGCCATTTTGGCCATACAATATTTATAGAACAAAAACATATTTGTAAGTTGCAAAAGAATTGTGATGACCCAAAAGATCATCTTATATTTTAGAACTCGATTTTGCATTCTTAAACCTTAAAAATCTCGTTGTTATCCTCCGCGATTTGTGTGCGCAGTCCGGATGTATTTCCGAAAAACTTTTTATGCTGAAAGTTGATAAAAATAAAAAAATTAGCCTTAAAAGTTAATTTTAATTGACTTTGATCAACGTTTTAAGTAAACGGAGTCAGACCTGTATTTTGACTGCCCTAGTGGAATTGTAATAAAATATGAGACTTGGGCGTATGCCCGAAATTCAATTCCGAGGTCCCTAGCTCAAGTTATGAATTTTTGTTGAAGATTAAAAGTCTGAAAATCCAATAGTTTTAAAGAATTGACTGATGTTTGGCCTTGTTGATACCAGGTTCGTATTTTAGTTTTGGATCCCGGTACAGGTCCAATATAATATTTATAACCTATCTGTGAAATTTGGTGAGAAACGAAGTTGGTTTGAGGTGATTCAGACGTTCGGTTGAGAAAACAGAAATGTTAAAGTGTTCTTGAGAATTTCATTTGATTTGGTGCTAAATTCGTAGTTCTAGGTATTTTTTTTGGCAATTTGATCGCGCGAGCAAGTTCGTATAATTTTTTAAGACTTGTGTGCATGTTTGGTTTGGAGCTCCGATGGCTCGGGTGAGTTTCGGATAGGCTACGGAGTAAAAATGGGACTTAGAACACTGTTGGTGCAACATATTTTGTTGCAGGCATCAGACCTCGCATACGAGGTCAATCATCACATTTGCGATCTCTAAAGAGTCCGCATTTGCGATCTCTAAAGAGTCCGCATTTGCGAGCTTCTCATAGCAAATGCGAAGAGAAGCTAAGCCGCCTTATGTTCGTATTTGCGAACTTTCCTCCGCATTTGCGATGGGGATAAGGGAAGGCAGTCTTTGCATTTGCGATCATTAGATCGCATTTGTGATCAGTTCAGCTCGCATTTGAGAGCATTTCTTTGCTTTTGCGAAGGAAGCAGAAGTGTGGGGGACCTCGCAAATGCGATGTATTTCTCGCATTTGCGAAGCCCATATCGCATTTGCAACATCTACAGCTGATGAAAAGAGACTTAGACGGGATTTTTCTCTCAGTCTTCAAATTTTCAAAATCTAAAGAGGCAATTTTCCAAAGAACTTTTCTTTCCCAATTCATAGGTAAGTGATTCTAAACTAGTTCCTTTCAAACTTTCACTTCATTTTATAAGATTTCAACCTAGAATCTAAGGTTTTTATGTTGGAATTGGTGATTTTTTGATAGAAACTAGGGATTTCAAAATTTGGGAATTTAGGCCTCAAATTGAGGTCGGATTCAAAAACTAATTACATATCCAGGCTCGGAGGTGAATGGGCAAATAAATTTTGGTCTGATCCTCGGGTTTTGACCAAGCAGGCCCGGGATCGATTTTTTACTTTTTGGGGAAAGTTTGGAAAATCTAAATTTATGCATTGTAGTTTATTCCTTTAGCAATAATTGATGTCGTTGAGTTAATTGTGGCTAGATACAAATGGTTTGGAGGTGGATACTAGAGAAAAAGCGGTATTTGAGCATTGAGTGGCCCTTGGAGCGGGGTAAGTATCGTGTCTAACTTTGACTCGAGGCATTAGGAACCCTTGACTTATTTGCTATATGAGATTCATGTGAGCGGCGTGTATGTGAAGTGACGAGTACTTATGCGACGCCAATTTATCTGTCTTTGACCGTTTCTATTCGTTTTTCTCATATTGTCTCTTTTCCTGTCTTAAACTGCTACATGATTTACTTGTATGTCCATACTTAATTGCTAACTGATAGACATTGCTTCTCTTTGTTGAATGTATTAGTTATTTTGTAGCTTTATTGCCTCCTATTATTTGCTTAGGCTGGTTATCAGTACTTTCATGATATATTTTGGATTGGTCTCGCTGAGTAGTATTACTTGTGTAAAGATTCGTAGTGTACAAGCTTTCTAATTATTTGGTTGGAAGTTAAGCCTTGTGAAGAGTTATGTGATTTGACCTGTGAAATTGTTGTACGTATTGAATACAAATACTGATATGGTGGAATCGGGTTTTACACAGCAATAGGTATAATAAGGGTGAATTGAGATGTAATAAGGGTGAATTGTGGTGTAATAAAGGTGAACTGTGGATGTGATTATTGTGAATTGTGATAATGTGAGATTGGGTTGCACGCTGCAACACTTTTACTTATATTCTGTTATTTATGTTAATAAGGGGGGAATATGAGGTGTACGGTGGGATCGAGTTGCATGCCACAACAACCTATATGTTTATACTTTTCCTTGACAATATTAGATGTACGTAGTCTTAAATTGCACTTAAGGATTGGTAGTAGCTATACACTCATGATATGCTTCGAGAATTGTATTCACTTCTTGCAAGTTACTGCGTTATTTTATTTTATCCTGTCTTTCTTTCTACTTTTATTGTATATTGTCTGCAGATTATATTGTGATTGCCCCGCCGTAGCCTCGTCACTCCTTCGTCGAGGTTAGGCTCGGCACTTACCAGTACATGGGGTCGGTTGTACTGATAGTGCACTCTGCACTTCCTGTGCAGATTTTGGAGCTGTTTCGAGCTGATCGAGAGGTTGGCTATAGGATTTATAAGTTAGGAGACCCAAGGTAGGCATGTCGGCGTCCGCATGCCCTGGTGTCCTCTTCTATACCTCATACTTTACTATTTCCTTTATTTCGCAAATAGTTGCATTTTCTTTTGGATTATACTTGTAGTAAAATTTTAGAATGTTCGTAAATTGTGACTCCGGATTCTGGATAGTAAAAGTATATAACCAAAGTGGTTATTTATTTACTTCTGTGTTCATTCGATTTGTTTTAGCTTGTTTATTGTTATACACTGAAACGTAAAGGAATTGGCTAATAAATCTCTAACATTGGCCTGCCTAGCAAGTGTGATGTTAGGCGCTATTACGGTCCCGACGGTGGGGATTTGCAAGAACAGAACCATTTATTCTTAACCTCCAACAACATCACCAACCTTAATAAGAATGTATTCAAAATTTAATTTCTGATTGACATTCAAAAAAAGTTCAAATTAAATCTATGTATTTCACATTTATGCTTATATCATAACTTACACACTAATACCATTGAGGAGTGTGGTAGAATGCGCGGATGAGATTTCCTCTACGTTCAATAGCAGGTTTCTGCATGGTTCGAGGCATAGAAATGGAGAAAAAAATCATGTTAAGAAGCATTCTATTTCAGTAGGGCCTATGCAGCACAAATGCATATTAATCAGACCATTGAATTTTGGATAGCGGATGGTTAAACCACAAAAATTAGATCTAACCTTTCGTCAACACTTTCATGATTCATACCTAATATTTTCGACGTAAAATATATTATATAATATATATATACGGAAAAACGTGCTAATATTTAACAAAATATCAAATGTGAACTCATAATTTTAAAGATATAGTGAATTCAAAGTTAAAGATCTTAACTGTCGAACCTATTAAATTAAAATTATGAATTCGCCTATGATTGTGAACAACAACGAACCAACTAGACATGCTTTCTCCATGGCCGGCAGGAGGCAAACTTCACCACCGGTGCCGGTGAATAATACTTTTCCGGTGACTGTGGATTGCTGAAAGCTCTTCTCTCCACAACATCATGTGAAAATGAACCACACTTATTCATTATCATCCTATATCTGAACAACAACCCTTTAAATTTCATGATCTTTTTCTCACTTCTTTTCTCAATATTCTCGTGTCGAGCAGCATGACTAGTTTCTATGTATTGATTTAACTCCCTTGAGATTCTTTCAATTTCATACTTATCAAGAAGGGAAATATTATTAGTACCATAATTGGTAGTACTATTTAATTGTATTGGAATAAAAACATTATTTGGTGAAGATAATGATGAATATTGAGACAACTCTTGTATTTCTTGAACTTCCTTAATAACTTGTAACTTGTACCTTGAGGGTTCTTGTACCTTTTTATTCCTCGAAAGACGATCCTCGAGGTCCAGTAAAAAGTCACTCTTCATCCCGATCTTACTAAAGGAGGAAGTAAACGGATCAAGGTTGTTACGTACTTCTGTTGTGGAGGGCATGGGAAAATATTCGCGACCATTGGAGAGTGATCCATGTTGATACAAAGCCCATGCTGCTGCTTTTATTAGAGCTAAATCATTAATAGGAGTAGTAGCTTTTGATGGTTTTGTTATGTCGAAAGAGAAGGAAGATGAAGATGACATGTTTAATTTTTTCTTGAAAGAAGAAGGAAGCAAGAGAGTATATTTTTGGATTTGGAATGCTAAAAGTTCCACGCAAATCTACAAAAAGTGGACTTGTCCAACGTCTCCTTTCACTTTTGAAATTGATTGAATAGAGGAATGAAATAATTTCTCTAAGCCATACATGAAGTTCTTATGCGTACACTAGGTGTTTGTATGTATATATTTACTGTATTTTCAATGTATCTGACCGTTCATTTAGGTGTATATCATTAAAAAAATTAATTGTAGATAGTGAGATACTCAAGAGCGGATCTGTTGTATCAAGAGATCCACAAATAAATAAAAAATAAAAAGACAACCTGATGCACAAGACGTCCCGCGTTCGTGCAGGGTCCGGAGAACGGTCGCACCCAAAGGCTGTGATGTCGACAGTCTACCCTAATGCAAGCATTAGCAACTGCTTTCACGACTCGAACCCGTGACTTATAAGTACACGAAGACATTCACCGCTTCTCCCAGGCTCCCTTTTCAAATCTACTAAATGTATAAGAATATTTATCTTAGAACCTATCCGTTATTTTAGTTATTAATTTAAAATTATTGTATGAACCAACTTTAAATCTTAAATCCGAGTCCGAAAATACTTTGAAGCATTGCCCAAAAAAGCCTCATGTTCCCGTTATGCAGGATAGAGCTGGGGCCTGTGATATGTATATATATTAAATTTGAGTGAGTCATTTAGGGGCCCTAGAATGACTTTGTTAGGTAAGAAAGTAATGATATTTTAAGGGTTCTATGAATGGTTTGAATTTTTCAGTGGTCACTCTCTATCTTGGAAATTCTGAGAATCTATTTCTGAAGTTATTTGATTCTCAATGATTATAGATTTTTGGTTTACGTTGACTTTTCAAAAACAGAAATTCAAATTGACTCACTGCTGTATATATTTTCTTCGTTTTAGAAAAAAGAAAAAAAGAAGTTTGGAGCCTGAAATTTAAACTTTCTAATTCTCGATCTCAACTCGAACATCGATCATTTTTCAAATTTGTTTTAGAATAAATTTTATTCTTTTATTTATTTTGTAAATCAAATTCGCTCCAACAAACCTGCATAATTATGTAGTCAAAGTAATTTAGTCACTTTCGTGTACCCATTGGACGACAACCCTTTTGGATTCCTTCGGGACCGATTCAAATTGAACGCAAAAACCTTCCACTGGTAGGAGATTATATTTTTCACAGGATTTCTCGTTATTCGATCATGTCAGCATTCTCATTTTTGATATATCCAGATCTTGTCACCAAAAATCTTTCCCGATATATTCCGCTACTAACATATGAAAAAACAACTTTGTGAATCCACTTGAGCCCTAGTACATCTTCGGTGCCATGCCCTCGGATAAATTAGCAATTACATAAATTGTTTAAGAAATAAATCTCCAGGAAATATCTGTATGAAACGGTTTTGATATTTGTCTTGTAAAAATAGCACGGGCTAACCAGTTTTCGGACTGATTATTCAAAAATAGTCACAGTGTCTAAACACAACTCTTATTACATAAACGAAATACAAATGTAATAATGTATTATAATAAAATCAAACTTCGACACAGAATACAACAACCCCGTGGAATCCCACAAGTGAAAATGGGGTCTGGGGAGTGTAATATGTACGCAAACCTTACCCCGACCCTGGGAAATGGACAGGGGCGGACCTATAGCATATGATACGGGTTCCTGGGAACCCAGTAACTTTTGTGTAGACCATTTATTTATATTAAGAAATTCACCAAATATTTATAAATATCTAACTGTGAACCCAGTTATTATTATATATTGATCTAAAATTACGGTAGGAACTCATAAGTCTCAAATCCTGGATCCACCTTTGAAAGTAGAGAGGTTGTTTCCGAAACATCGACACAAAATAAGCACCGTACCGTAAAATATAATAGATACGTGACATGTTTCAATAATATTGCTAATAGTAACTCTATTTGAATGTATAATTGTAAAAGATAACGTGCGTTGTGTAATGATACCAACAAAAAAATAATCAATATTATTTTTAGCCCCATGTGGGCGCCAAACTGTTTACCGTGAAAATGATAATAACAATTAAATTTGATTATGGAACTTTAAAAATACATGATCTGTTTTTATGCTAGTTGTTAAGCAGTTGATGCTATATGTGAGATCTAGAAAAAATATAAGAGTAAGGAGTAAGGTGATAACCAAACGGATGATGGATCTTAAATAGGAAAATGACAATTAATTAAGCTAAAAAGGTCTCTCCAACCGTCATTTTATCTCTGAATTTCACCATATATAGACATTTAATAAATGATTATGGTCCATATCTACACTTCATTAAAAGCACGAATGCTTTTAGTAAAATATAGTTCGCCTTTTATACCCTTCGTAAGTATGTAATGTGACGGATAAAACAGTAATTAAAGACAAAGAATTTGAAAAATCAAAATTTCAGCAATTAATATCACATTAGGTTTTACTATTATATTTTATCAAAGGTCGGTTTTTCATAGAATTAGTGTCATTTTAGGTTTATGATTCACCAAAGTTGCTCAGCAAGTAATGTTAATTTATGTTTAGTATTTTTGTTATTTTGGTTATAATTGCCGTAGGACACAATTTAAAGCTAATTTTTGGTTTTTCAAAATTTTCAAATTAGAATCCAATAAGGAGAAGCAATTAATGCCACAAGGTTTAATATTCTTCTACTGCTATAAAATAATAAAAGAACAAGAGCAATATTGCAGAGAAAGAGAGAAAGGAAATTCTTATTGAATTTTTAGGATAATTTACAATGGGGTAAGACCCCTCTATTTGTAGGAGAAAAATGACTTAGTCACAAAGTAAAACTCTCTACAAGATAGACATTCACTCCAAATAGA
Organism: Nicotiana glauca; assembly: GCA_026770625.1. Classification (NCBI taxonomy): domain Eukaryota; kingdom Viridiplantae; phylum Streptophyta; class Magnoliopsida; order Solanales; family Solanaceae; genus Nicotiana; species Nicotiana glauca. The sequence goes on from MU691529.1 coordinate 92,398, forward strand.
ATTCTATTCTTAACACTCCCCCTTGAATGTCTACTCAATAAGTAATGTGCCTCATTAAAACCTTAACTAAAATAAAACCCAATGGGAAAAAAAATCTAGTAAAGGAAAAAGAGTACACATATCTAATAATACGCCTTTTGGTTGCCTCGTTAAAAACCTTGCAAGGAAAACCCAGTGGGACAAAACCTTGTAAGGGAAAAAGAGTGCAACGCGCATTAACTCCCCCTGATGAGAGCATCAATTCACATCCTTAAGCCTTCGCATCCCGATCTTGTACACTAGCTTCTTGAAGGTTGACGTTGGTAGAGATTTTGTGAACAAATCAGCCATATTATCACTTGAACGAATCTGTTGCACATTAATATCACCATTCTTTTGAAGATCATGTGTAAAAAATAACTTTGGTGAAATGTGCTTTGTCCTATCTCCTTTTATGAATCCTCTCTTCAATTGGGTTATGCATGCTGCATTATCTTCATACAAAATTGTGGGTAACTTGTCACATTTCACACCACATTTGTCTCGAATAAGATGTATTATAGACCTCAACCACACACACTCTCGACTTGCTTCATGAATAGCAATTATCTCAGCATGATTAGATGAAGTAGCCACAATTGATTGCTTAGTCGATCGCCAAGATATGGCAGTGCCTCCACAGGTAAACACATAACCTGTTTGAGATCGAGCCTTGTGTGGGTCGGATAAATACCCAGCATCAGCATAACCAACAAGATCGGGACTGCAATTGTTGCCATAAAATAAGCCCATATCGGTAGTCCCTTTTAGATACCGCAATATGTGTTTGATTCCATTCCAATGTCTCCTTGTGGGAGCAGAGCTATATCTTGCTAAAACATTGACTGAAAAAGTTATGTCAGGCCTTGTAGTATTGGCAAGATACATTAGTGCACCAATTGCACTAAGATATGGTACTTCAGGACCAAGTAGCTCTTCATTCTCTTCTTGAGGTCGGAATGGATCCTTGTTCACATCAAGTGATCGAACAACCATCGGAGTACTTAATGGATGTGCTCCATCCATGTAAAACCGTTTCAGTACCTTTTCTATGTAGGTAGATTGATGAACAAAAATTCCGTTTGCCAAATGTTCAATTTGCAAACCAAGACATAATTTTGTCTTTCCGAGATCTTTCATCTCGAATTCCTTCTTTAAATAATCAATTGCCTTTTGGAGTTCTATAGGAGTTCCAATAAGGTTTATGTCATCAACATATACGGCAAGTACAACAAATTCCGATGTTGTTTTCTTTATAAAAACACATGGGCAAATGGCATCATTTATATAGCCTTCCTTTAATAAATACTCACTAAGACGATTATACCACATTCGTCTTGATTGCTTTAGACCGTACAAAGATCTTTGCAATTTGATTGAAAATATTTCCCGAGATTTTGAATTATTTGCGTTAGGCATTTTGAATCCCTCGGGAATTTTCATGTATATCTCATTATCAAGTGAGCCATAAAGGTAGGCGGTAACCACATCCATTAAATGCATGTCAAGCTTTTCATGGACAGCAAAACTAATGAGATAACGGAACGTTATAGCATCCATAACGGGTGAATATGTCTCTTCATAATCGACACCAGGCCTTTGTGAAAATCCTTGTGCAACAAGGCGTGCCTTATATCTTTGTACCTCGTTTTTCTCATTTCTCTTGCGTACAAAGACCCATTTATAGCCAACAGGCTTAACACCATTAGGTGTTTGGACTACAGGCCCAAAAACTTCACGTTTTGCAAGTGAATTCAACTCTGATTGGATTGCTTCTTGCCATTTTGGCCAATCAAGTCTTTTTCGACATTCTCCAACAGATTGAGGTTCAAGATCCTCACTTTCTTGCATAATGCTAGATGCAATATTATATGCAAAGACATAATCCACCACTATATCCACTCGATTCAAATTTGTCTCAATATCGATTGGATTTATTGATAGTTCCTTATTTTCTTGAGTCTCGGGCTCAGTGGATTCCTCATGAATCTCAGAATTTATTAAATCGTAGATTTCTTCATGAGATTCTTTTGTAGTGTCATTTTGATCATTTTTTTTTCTTTTTCTAGGATTTCGATCTTTGGAACCTAATGGTCTGCCACGTTTCAGGCGTGCTTTTGACTCATTAGCTATGACACTAGAAGATTGTCCAATAGGGACATCAATACGGATTGGAACATTCTCCGCAGGGATATGTGATTTTGTTATCCTTTTCATATCCGTAAATGCATCTGGCATTTGATTTGCTATTCTCTGCAAATGAATAATCTTTTGTACCTCTTTTTCACAAATAGAGGCACGTGGATCAAGATGAGATAATGATGGATTTTTCCATAAAATTTTTCGTTTGGTTTCACCAACTTCTCCCCCTAATTTTGGGAAAAGTGTCTCATCGAATCGACAATCTGCAAATCGTGCAGTAAGCAAATCCCCCGTCAATGGTTCGAGGTAGCAAATAATGAAAGACGATTCAAACCCAACATATATTCCTAACCTTCTTTGCGGACCCATTTTGGTGCGATATGGCGGTGCTACAGGCACATATACTGCGCATCCAAAAATTCTTAAATGGGATATATTAGGTTCATGACCCAAAACTAATTGCAACGGGGAATATTTATGATAATTTGTCGGTCTGAGACGAACTAGCATTGCTGCATGCAAAATGGCGTGACCCCAAACAAAAGTGGGCAGTCTCGTTTTCATGAGTAACGGTCTTGCTATTAATTGCAGATGTTTAATTAAAGACTCTGCAAGACCATTTTGAGTGTGAACATGAGCTGCAGGATGTTCCATTTTTATCCCAATTGATAAACAATAATCATTAAATGATTGGGATAAAAACTCAGCAGCATTATCAAGTCTAATAGACTTTATTGGATTATCGGGGAATTGCGCCCGTAATCAAATTATTTGTGCCATTAATTTTGCAAACGCGAGGTTGCGTGATGACAATAGGCACACATGAGACCATATAAAATATGCATCTATTAAGACCATAAAATATCTAAACGACCCACTAGGTGGGTGAATAGGTCCACAAATGTCCCCTTGTATACGTTCCAAAAACGCAGGGGACTCAATTTCAACCTTTATTGATATTGGTCTAATAATTAACTTGCCTTGATAACAAGAAGTGCAAGAAAATTTATCATTTAAAAGAATCTTTAAATTCTTTAATGGATGCCCATTTGAGTTTTCTATAATTCGTCTCATTATAATTGATCCAGGGTGTCCCACTCGATCATGCCAAAGTACAAAAGTATTGGAATCGGTAATCTTTTGGTTTACAATAGAATGTGCCTCAATTTCACTAATTTTTGTCCAACACAGGCCACAAGACAAAGATGAGAACTTCTCAATAACCTTTTTCTGGCCAGAGACATTTTTGGTAATAATGAGATATTCAAGATTATTCTCATCTATTGTCTCAATATGATATCCATTTCTGCGGATATCTTTCAAACTCAACAAGTTCCTCTTGGACTTGGAGGAGAACATTGCATTCTCTATGATAAGTATTGTTCCCTTAGGAAGAGTTATAGTAGCTCTTCCAGAGCCTTCAATTAATTTACTACTACCAGAAATTATAGTAACATCTGCCTTACACATACTTAAATGAGAGAAATATTTCTTCTCTTTGAATATTATATGTGTCGTACATGAATCAACTAAACAAATATTTTTACAATTGAAATTTGGTTCAAGTTTGCTTTGATAGATATCCATATTTGCTTCCCATGATTTCACATACAAAAAAAATATACGAATAAACATTAATATTTTCAAAGAAAAGAAAACAAAGTTAAGTAATGATTCAATAATGACTTTTAAAGCAATTTCAAGCAAATTCTGATTATGAATCAATAACATTTTAATTTGCTTAGATTACACGACTACGAATAGAGTCACGACCTTTTCCACGCTTAGCATAATAGGAATACACCTCATCCACTTCAGGCAATGGTGTAGACCCAGTGGGTCGATTTTCGTGATTTCTCATGAGCAAGTCATTGTTTCACTCAGCCACAAGGAGAAGAGAAATCAGCTCTGAGTACTTCTTGAAACCTTTCTCTCTGTACTGCTGTTGCAGAACCATATTGGAGGCATGAAACGTTGTAAACATTTTTTCAAGCATATCATAATCACTGATAGTATCTCCACAGAGTTTCAATTTAGAAGTAATTCTGAACATAGCAGAATTTTATTCAGAAACAGACTTAAAGTCTTGGAGCCTCAGATGAGCCCAATCATATCGTGCTTGTGGAAGAGTGACCAACTTTAAGTTGTCATATCTTTCTTTTAAGCCATTCCACAAAATAAGCGGATCTTTGACTGTGAGATATTCAATTTTTAACCCTTCATCAAGGTGATGGCGCAATAAAATTAAGGCCTTAGCACAATCTTGGGTGGATGCTTTATTTCTGTCTTTAATGGCGTCTCCAAGACCTATTGCATCTAAGTGGATTTCAGCATCCAACACCTATGTCATATAGTTCTTGCCCGAAATTTCAAGGGCAACGAACTTTCTTTTCATAATGTCAGTCATAATTAAAAAGAGGAGAAAAATTACCTTAATCTTCTCAAAGAGCTTCTTGAGACGGTAGAGTCTCGTGCTGATAACGTGTTATAAAATAATAAAAGAACAAGAGCAATATTGCAGAGAAAGAGAGAGAGGAAATTCTTATTGAATTTTGGGATGATTTACAATGGGGTAAGACCCCTCTATTTATAGGAAAAAAATGATTTAGCCACAAAGTAAAACTCTCTACAAGATAGACATTTACTCCAAATAGAATTCTATTCTTAACATCTACCATAATTGTCGTAAGATACGTAGTCAATTTTTGGTGAAGTAATTAATGTCAGTTTAGGTTTAAAATTCCTTTAACAAACTTAGTCAATTTTATTTTCTAGAATTGTAAATTGAAAACCATTTAAAATAAGGAGCAACACTTCTATAAAACCAAGCCAGCTTTTCATTTTTTTTGTCAACATTTGAAAGTTTGTTATGAATAGAATTCTATTTGGAGTGAATGTCTATCTTGTAGAGAGTTTTACTTTGTGACTAAGTCATTTTTCCCCTATAAATAGAGGGGTCTTACCCCATTGTAAATCATCCCAAAATTCAATAAGAATTCTCTCCTTCTCTTTCTCTGCAATATTGTTCTTCTTCTTTTATTATTTTATAACACGTTATCAGCACCAGACTCTAACTAATTGAGTAGAAGCTTTGGGATTGAGTATAATCATTATCAATTATTTTATGAACTTACTTCATGATTAAATTCTGGATTTAAGGTAAGTATTTTACTTTTCTCTTTCAAATTCTTGACATTCTATA
>MDKF010813612.1:0-12088 GCA_026770625.1 Nicotiana glauca
AACAAGGGAACACAGAAAGTTGCAGCAGTCAGGCACCCACCTGGAGAACAAGGGAGGACAGTTCAAGTTTAAAGGCAAACAGCAATGTTCAAAGGAATCCATTTCAAGTTTTAGCAGTCAGCCACCAGACTGGGGCAGAAAATTTTTGTTGTTTTGTATGTTTGTTGTAAGCAGGCGCCCATCTGAAGAACAAGGGAATATCTTTTCAAATTCAGCAAGAAGGCGCCCACCTGAAGAACAAGGGAATACATTTCAAAATTCAGCAAGCAGGCGCCCACCTGAAGAACAAGGGAATATATTTCAAAATTCGGCAAGCAGGCGCCCACCTGAAGAACAAGGGAATATCTTTTCAAATGCAGCAAGCAGGTGCCTACCTGAAGAACAAGGGAATACATTTCAAGCACAACAAGCAGGCACCCACCTGAAAAACAAGGGAAGTACAATGTTACTCTTATCTCAAGTTAACATTCAGTAACATAATGCACCAGTTACCATACTGGGGCAGAAAATTTTCTTTGTTTATCTATTTTTGTAAGCAGGCACTCATCTGGAGAACAAGGGAATACTTTCTCAAAGTAATCATAAGCAGGAGCCCACCTGAAGAATAAGGGAATACTTTCCAGCAATCGTAAGCAGGAGTCCACCTGAAAAATAAGGGAATACTTTCCAGCAATCGTAAGCAGGAGTCCACCTGAAAAATGGACACATATTTCCCTTTTCAAGCAATCTCAAGCAGGAGCCCACCTGAAGAATAAGGGAATACTTTCCCTTTTCAAGCAATCTCAAGCAGGAGCCCACCTGAAGAATAAGGGAATACTTTCCAGCAATCGTAAGCAGGAGTCCACCTGAAAAATGGACACATATTTCAAATTGAAGTAGTCGAACATCATCAAGGCAACAACAAGAATTCCATTGTAGGAGCAGAAGATACAAGTTCAAGGCAATACAAGAACAAGTCTGTAATTCATAGACCATAGCTTAGGATAGCTTCTTCTATTTTTACCATGGTGTAATAAGGGGGTCAGCCAGCAGTAACAGCAGCAACAACAGTGAAATCACAGCTCCTGGTAGTCCCAGCTACCAGACATTCCTGAACTACACTGACTTGATTCCTGTTTAGTCCAGGATATGTAGGCAACCTCTGAAGCAGGGTGCGGTCAAACTTTGCAAAATGCTTCACACGGAATATGCGAATGGGCAAAAATCCCTCATTACCGCTCACTTATCTTTGCACGAAAACTCTTCGTATTTTCAGGCAAAGAGGGGCAGATGTGAGCACGTGATTTTTGCCCTAAGCAATTTGATTCCAAAAGTTTCAAATAAAATGATCTCTTTATTATTTTACCATTTTTTGTGGATTTTGTTGAAATTGGTGTTAATTGTTGCATTTTTATTCATATTAAAAAATAATACAAAAAAATACAAAAAATATACACATACATTAGGGATTTAATTTTACAATTTTAGTATTAACTCATTTTAAAGAAAAGTCAAAAAATAGCATTTTTAATATTTTAATTGAGAGTTACTATAAAAATAGATACTAAATTTTTAGAATTTAATTAGTTAGTTTAAAATTTTCGTACAATTTGGAAAAGATAAAATTAGAAAAGAAAATAAAATACAAAATACCAAGTGAAAATATAATACAAAATGTGGAGGAAATAAAGAATAAAAAGAAAATTAATTTGGGCTCAAAATACCCCAGCCCAAGGAAAATACCCACGGTCCAGGCCCACTCTATCTAAACCAGTCCAAGTCCAAACGAATCCCACCCGATCTGCCCAGAAATTCCAAACGACGTCGTTTTGGTTGCTTTAATCTTAGCCTTTGATCACTTCCAATCTAACGGTAGCAGTTTCATCTCATAAAATTAAAACGACGCCGTATTGAGTCCGGTTAATCTGAGTCGTTCAAGTCTGTTTAATCCAACGGCCGTGGTTCATTAAAATCTTTTTAATTATATCAAATACACAGCTATAATCTAAAAAACAAAAACATATTATATTTTCACCATTTCTCTTACCCGAGCCGCCACCGTCTTCCCTATGACCCCGTCGGAACCCTACCGACGGGAAACAACAACTAAGCCAACCGTCCCCAAATTTTCACCAGAGGGCCGTCGTAAACTCCTCTTCCCACCCCTTTACTTCCTTTCCCTCAAATACCTCTCTATCCCGTCGAATATCCGAATTAAACTCGCCGGAACCCTACTGCCGGCGAACATCACTTATGCCAACAGCCACCAAAATAACACCCCAGCTTCCTCATGAGACCCTCTTCCCATTCCCCTTTATGGTTTCCTTCGAATTTTGCCAGAAAGCTTCAAATATCAATTTTAAAGTTTTCCGGCCAAGATTCAAGGTATGCCAATAATTCCCAAAATAACATCATGAACTCCTTTTCTCATCTTCTATCCTAATCCATCAACCTTTTCCTTCGAATCATCCTCAAATTCGTCAAATTCAAAGATTAATTTTTCTGGTCAAGGAGTCAAGCTCAAATCTTTATGATTTTTGACCTTAACATCCTTAACCACGTATTTTCTTATGAAAAATACATGGTTAGGGATGTTACGGGTCAAGAATCTCAAAAGATTCTTTCAAAAAAGTTGGCCGGAATTTTTTGCCAAAATTAGTGAATTTTCTTGAATTTCTTTTTTCTTTCTTTTATCTGTAGATTTTCCTTTAACTTTATGATTTTGTTCTGTTTTGTTCATCTTAGTATGTTTCTTATTTTAGATTTGATTTTTAGGGTTTGATTGATTTTGATTGCAACTGCAGAATTTTTGTTTAGTATTAGTTTAATTAGTTTAATTAGGTTAGTGCTTTGTTCATCTACTGGTTTAATATTTTTTAAAATTGGTTGATAATTGTTTTACTGTTTAATTATTGATGTTTAGTATTAATTCTATTTTTGTTTCAAGTTCTGTTGAAATATGGATTGTTTGATCGAATTAAATCAGTGATTTGAAAATTTTAATAATTAGAGTTAGTTGAATAAATGGATATTCAGAGCTATTAACTTTAGTTAGTTTAACTAGGTTAGCTAGCTTGGTTGAGTAAGTAATTACAACCTAAGTAAAGGGCAGTTTTGGAAAAGGAAAATGGCAAGATCACTCGAAATGGTAATTGTTAAAAGGAAGTAGGGGTACAACAGGAATTTTAAGGGATTAGAACCTTCTAGAATGGGCTGTAGTGTATATCTTAAGTAAATAACTGCACTTACTTGTGCAACAAGTTAGAAATTAGAGGTTTAAAATAGAAATAACATAGGGATTAATATGAAAAATAAAAATTTGAAATTCCCTCTCATTTGTGCCTATAAATAGGCAGTAATTCTGCATAATTAAGAAGTTTTTGGAACCCTAAAAAATCTCCAAAAAATATCTTTGAGTTCCAGATCTGAAACTATAAATTTCAGATCAAATCTTCTATTCCAAATCTGAATTCCTTCTAAAAATTCAAAAACAATAAAAATCAATAGAAAATTGAAAGGAAGCACTGTTCTAGTGAGAAATTATCACGAATTGAAGTATATGAATGCTGTTATTCTGGTTGTTGTATTTTCGGTGGTTAATTGAAGAAATTTGAGTTTCAAAAAATCCTTTTGCTGCTGGAAATCAACTGTTGATTCTGCTGTGCATCTGTTATTATTGCTGACTTTGATTCCTCTTCATTTCATTCTCAATATCATGTACACACTCAAGTTCATCAATGTAACCTCCGGATTGAAAAGGAAATGGAATCTGTAGAGCATTTAATTCCGATGAATATGTAATTGTTCAGTATTTTTATGTTAAAATCGTGTGAGTATGTGTAATTCGATTTTGTTTACTGATTTGGACTGTGAAGTATGTATTAAGGAACAACTAGATTGTTAATGTTGAGGCTAAAACTATAGTTAGCTTTGAAAACATTGTAAAATCGGACATTAAATTTAATTAGTTGTAGTTCATTAGTCATATGCAATTACTTATTTGAGTTTAGAATAACAGAGATAGGAATCGAACTTGTTGAACACTGGTATGTGAGTTTATGAATTGAAAAATTGGTGCATAAGGCTCAACAACCGCAGTAAATTTTACTTTTAAATCTGGTAATCATCTGAGTGTTGATAAGAAATGTAAAACAGATATCAGGCTTAGTTAAGTCTGATAAATTGAAGTAGTTTAATCAAATTGTGATCAATACTTAGTCTGAATTGTTGATTATGTTTGGAAGTTGTCAAGCTCCATGTTTTAACTCTTTTTTCGTTTGAATTCAGTGCTTCATCCAATTGGCTAATTTTCAAATAGGCCTCACTTAGATGACCTATGTGTTGAAACTAAAACGAGTGCAAGGATCTGTAACATTAATTCATTTCAGTTTTACCTCTAGGCCCGGGATTTCAATATAATCAATTAGGATTTTTCGTCGGTTTAGAGACAAACATTAAATAGATAATTGCAACTATTGTTAAGTTGGCTTTTAATAAAATGATGAAACGAGCCTCGCCAAATCAAAAAACGTAATGGCGGGGCCCTCAATAATTGCTTACAAAAAATATTAGAATTGGAAGGACTGTTTAGCAAATTCCACAATCTCTCCCAAAGTTAATTAACATGTAGATGCTTTATGCGCGATTTATAATAATATTACTTTCTTAAATACGGGTGCACATTTATGTGACCCAAATCCAAATCTCAACGAAGTCAAAATGTGTTAAAGGCCACATGTGTACTGGTACGGTGTGGCCCGAAATACATTTTCACAACATTGCAATTCTTGTAAAAAATTCAACAATAAAAGCGGAATATTAATAAAGGCACATAAAAATAGAATATATATGGAAATCAGGCAAAATCAAATACAACAGTTGAGCGACCGTGCTAGAACCACGGAATTCGGGAGTGCCTAACACCTTCTCCCGGGTTAACAGAATTCCTTATCCGGATTTCTGGTTCGCGGACTGTTAGCAGAGTCATATTTCCTCGGTTCGGGATTCAACCGGTGACTTGGGACACCATTAATCTCCCAAGTGGCGACTCTGAATAAATAAACAAATAAATTCCGTTCCGACTGTCCTTTAATTGGAAAAACTCCTTTATTACGCCTTTCACGGGGTGTATTAAAACATCGGTAAATAGGAGGTGTGACAGTGGTCCCGAGGGCAATTTTGTTAACTTTTCGTTCGGGGTTAGAAATTGTTATAAATTAGACTATAAGGAGTAATTGAACATATATTAATGGGTTTATATAATTACTGGCTATTTTTGGAGCATTTTTGCATCGATTTGAGTCTTCGGAAGGGCGTGGAATGCCGGTTATGGAACTTCGGAGCAAGGTGAGTCTCCTTTCTAACCGTGTAAGAGGAAATTGTCTCCACAGGTAAAATAATTGGTTATGTGCTCCTATTTGTGGGGGCTACGTATGCACGAGGTGACGAGAGTCCATGCGTAGCTACTATTATGCTATTGTCCGGGTAGTTTAGGACCCAATAGCATGTTATACTTGGATTGTTTGTGAACTTATTGACAGCTTGAATTGCTTAAATCACATTGAATTAGTAAATGAATTTCTAAACTGATTAAACTTTATTTTCTTAAATGGTTAAATGAGGATTGGCGTTCTTTGGAGAATTTGCTCCGTGGGACTTCTTGGTTGTCTGACTGTGTGTGTTTATTTTTGGAGCGGGCCGAACGCCTCGGCAGATTAAATAGATGCATCTATGGTTTGCGTTGTCCGACCCTCGGCATTGCACAGTTTATATTTCTGTTGGAGTGGACCGTCGACCTCGGCATGATATGCGCATGCTCACATTGCTTGCCTGAGAATTTTAAATGTTGATATTGCCTTCATGGCTTGATATAAATTGATTAAGATAATGAAAAGTAAATCTTGAAAATCCTTTATTCTTTGTTAAAGGTGTTTAACCTGTTTTTTTTCCGGCTTGTGAGTTAGGACTGCTATATAAATCCATGATATCCTCATATTTTATTATATTATTATTTGACCACTAGCAAGTGTTGAAGTCAACCTCTCGTCTCTACTTCTTCGAGATTAGACGGGAAACTCATTAAGTACACATTATTTTCGTACTCATACTACACTTCTGTGCATTTTTGTTGCACAGGTATATGTAACTCTAGTGGCCTCCTGGGCGTAGCAGCACTGATGTTTTGGGGACTATGTGAGTTGCACTATTCGAGGCGGCCCGCAGCTAGTGTAGTCCTTTCCCATATATTGTATTTACTTCCTGTCCATTGTATTTTGGGCAGATGTTGTATTTTATTTCCTTATCAGTAGATGCTCATACACTTGTGACACTGGGTTCTGGGATGGTTTTGAAATATCTTGTATTAATTGCTTATTATTTAATTGGAATTGAAGCAATCACCTTTTTATTTATGAAAATTAAAGAAAAATCTTTGTTTTCAAGATTGTTAAAAATGAGAACTTCATCAAGTAATTTGGTTGGCTTCCCAGACAGTAGTGTCCGGCGCAATTGCGACCCTTAGTGGATTTTGGGTCGTGACAATTACACCATTGCATTAAAATAGTATACTATTATGATATATCATATACTATTACAGTATACTATTGCAGTATATTGCACATTATTACAATATACAGTTACAGTATAGTATATACTATAATAGTATACAATTGCATTATAACTATATACTCCTACAGTATATTTTATACTATAATGGTATACCGTTAGGTAACTGTGTTCTTCTTCGATTTTTATAGTATACCGTTGCATTATATTGTATACTATAATAATATATTGTTGTAATATAGCTATATACTCCTACAACATATTATATACCGTAGCAGTATACTATTAGGTAATTGTGTTCTTCGATTTTCCACTGAAAGATTCGATCTCAATCACCTCAAATCAACTTCAAAAGTGATCAAATTCAGTATGAACTTCCAGAATGTGCTATAAGAAATGTTTAATAACACCCACTTTGAATCAAATAAGAAATCTTCAAAAATAAAAATTGAGCTTCAAGCCAACAATGGTGGATATTCAAATACAGATAAAAATTAAGATTTGGGAAGCTTACTCGAAGGTAGTATAAGTAATATTTTATAGCACCCATATCGAATCAAACAATAAATCTTTAAAATTAAAATTAAAATTTAGAAGCTTCAAGCCCAACAATGGTGGGTCTTCATACACACACAAAAATCATAAGGAAAAAAGGTAGAGCACTAACTTGAGTTGACCATCTTAATAAAGATCGATCTGGGAGTGAAGAAGTAGGTCCATTCAAGTCCACTACCAAGTAATCTTGCAAAAATAAAGTCGAATATTTTTAACATTCTGTACTTTAAATGAGAAGATGGGTGGATCGGATAAATAGTTTGGGCTGCATAGGTAGGAAAAGTAAATAGTTTAGGCTTGGATATTAAAGGGTAAATAATTTGAGTTTAATGGGTATAAGTGAGTTTTTCCCTATATACTATGTATTGAAGCCCCTTATTTCTGGTACATCTACTTTTATATATACTAGTATTAGTACCCCGCGCATCTGCGCGGACACTAATCATGTCAAATATTTAAGTTATTTGGATTGTATGTAAACAATCTTAAAATTTACACTTTCTTAGTAAATATAAATAATCATTGTATATTAACTACATCAAAAAATTAACCATTTTTTTTTTTTGATATCATTCTTGCCGGTGTCATTGGATCCTAAAAATAGCTAGGAAGCAAAATAATAACTCATATTTATAGCAAAATAATCAAATGTTGAGACAATGAATGACTCTTTGGATAAGACATAACTCTTTTACTACTACTTGTACTCTTATTTGGTGTGTCGATATTTCTTAAAAAATATTTCTTTCTTAAAATTTCAGTTTCTAAAATATTATTTTTCAATAATAATTATTTTCATAATAATATAACTGAAAATATTATTCTTAATTCAAAACTCATTTTAGTTGGCTATCTAAACATATAAAAAATTCTTTAGCTAATGAATTTTTTTTACTCCATTTTGATATTTGACATTAACCATGTTAAATATCTGTCAGATGGTAAGCAACCTCCACTTCCAACCCAAAGGTTGTGAGTTCGAGTCTCCCCAAGAGCAAGGTGGGAAGTTCTTGGAGGGAAGGATGTCGAAGGTCTATTTGAAAATAACATCTTTATCCCAGGGTAGGGGTAAGGTCTGCATACACACTACCCTCCCCAGACCCCACTAAGTGGGATTATAATGGGTTGTTGTTGTTGGTGCATGTTAAATATCTGAGTTATTTGAATTATAGTAAATAACCTTAACATTTAAACCTTCTAAATAATTATAAGTAATCGCCAGATATTAATTAAGAAACACTACATGAAAAAAGACTAACATTTTTCAATTCTCGTAGTGATAATTTTATTTTTGCACTATTCTCATAGGTATCATTGGAACTTAAAAATAACCACAAAGTGAATAATAACTCATATTTACGAAAAATCACAAAGGTTAAGACGATATAAACGATTCTTTGATTACGACGTGACTCTTATACTGCGACTTGAACTCTTATTTGGTGTGATTTTATCTTTCAAAAAATATTTCTATTTTGAAATTTCAATTTCTACAAGTTATATATATATATAACTTGTAGAAATTGAAATTTCAAAATAGAAAAATGTTAGTCTTTTTTTATGTAGTGTTTCTTAATTAATATCTAACGATTATTTATAATTATTTAAAAAGTTTAAATGTTAAGGTTATTTACTATAATTCAAATAATATATATATATATATATATATATATATATATATATATATATATATATTATTAATTTAAAATTTATTTTAATCGGCTATCTAAAAATTTAAATGATTCTTTGGCCGGATTTATTTCAGTATGACTCCACTTTAAGTTTATCAATATCTTTAGCCCCAGAATTTAAATTTTTAATAACCTATATATACAAAAAAAAAATTATTCTTTGAATCATTAAATGTTAAGTTAGTTTGTTATTATTATAAAACATTGCATATATTGTCTTAAATTTCTCAAGTAGTTTATTTTTCGACACCATACTTGGCTTAACCTCAATGCAAACTACTCAAATTGCATTCCAATTCAAATACGAATATCATATTAGTTTGTTAGTAATAGTAATTTTTTTTTAAATGACACATAATGTAAATAAAAAAAATATTATAAGATATCCTTATCTTGTAATCTATGTATTTGAGTTGAAAAAAAATATTTGAAGTCGATGAGATTAACTTTCAAATTTTTTATACTAAACAAATATGAAACATAAGAAGAAATTTGTTGTCATCTTTTATTTCTCGTTTTTAGATCTTTCTAACATTTTATTCAATATTTATTTTCTTTTATCTTATTTTCTTTTGTTACAAAGAATTAATTTATGTCACTACAAAAGGATGCGTTTTAATTAAAATTGTCTACATATGAACTTTAATTATATTTTTAGTCTTTAGTTGAAATTATTTCATATTTTTCTTTTGGCTTTATCTAATCAGCCTAAATAGGTGCTTACCCGGCACTTAAATTAAAAAATTGAATGATGTATAATTTATATATAATCCATATATAATATGTGTATAATTGTGTGTTGTCGGTATTGTAACGACTCGAACAGTCGTTTTGAGATTTTGCACTTCGCTCGCCAATTCTCGGGCATGGCTAGTCCCGTGTGATATATTATGACTTATGTAAATCGTCGGTTGTGGTTTTCAAGATAATCGGAATAGATTTGGAAGAATAATTCTCAGTTTGAAGCTTTTAACTTGAAAGGTTGACCAAGTTTTGACTTATTGGTAAATGATCTCGGATTGAAATTTTTATGATTTAGTAAGCTCCGTTAGGTGATTTGGGACTTAGGAGCGTGGTCGGAATGCGTTTTCGAGGTCCGGGGTAGATTTAGGCTTGAATTGACAAAATTGGAATTTTGGCGATTTCTGGTTGATAGGTGAGATTTTGATATAGGGGTCGGAATGAAATTCTAGAAGTTGCAGTGGGTTCGTTGAGTCATATGTGATGTGTGTGCAGAATTTTAGGTAGTTCAGACGAGGTTTGATGAACGTTTTGATCAAAAGTAGAATTCAGAAATTTTTGGAATCTTAGGCTTGAATCCGATATGATTTGGTTAATTCGATGTTATTTGAGGTGTTTTGAAGATTGGTATAAGTGTGGATAGTGGTATATGTCTTGTTTGTGCTTTTGGTTGAGGCCCCGGGGATCTCGGTGTGATTTCGGATGGTTGATGGAAGATTTTGAGTTGGGTTTGGCAGGTGAAGTTTTTTTTTCTATTGTTGTCATAACCGCACCTGTGGCTAGGGGACCGTAGGTGCGGACTCGCAGAAGCGGATATGGAGCCACAGAAGCGGCCTTAGGCGAAGTGAGAGAAAGCGCAGATGCGGGGTGTGATCCGCACCTGCAGGCCCGCAGATGCGGAGCCTGGGTCGCTGGTGCGAAAATGGGACTTAAGTGAGTAACCGCAGAAGCGGTGCTGTCACGACCCAAAATTCCCTAAAGGTCGTGGTGGCGCCGGACACCGCTATCAGGCCAGCCAATTAGATTACCGATTTAAAAATCCTCTTTTAAATACATCAAATTCCAGAAATTTCCTTTCATTTTCACAAAAAAGGGTTTTGCTTCAATTCAAATTAACAATAACAATTAAATCAAACCTTTCGAAAACCATCCCAGAACCCAGTGTCACAAGTGCATGAGCGACTACTGATAATGAAATAAAATACAACCACTGTCCGGAATATAGTGGACAGGAAATAAATAATCAAAGTACCGAAAGGAACTACACTAGCTGCAGGTCGCCTCGCAATTTTCAGCTCACCTAGTCCCAGAGTTATCCATGTCGCTACACCAATAGGCTGCTAGAAGTGTACATGTACCTGTGCAACAAAAATGCACAAAAGTATAGTATGAGTACGTAATCAACGTGTACTCAGTGAGTATTCCACCTAATCCCGAAGGGCTAGAGACGAGATGGCCAATTTCGACACTCACTAGAGGTCAATTATCAATATTCTATAAATGTGAGAAAAATCATGGATTTGTACAAAAGTCCAAATTGTGAAGCCCGGAATACAGGTAAGCACCTTCAATAATAAATCAAGGGCTTCCAAAGTCTATTATTTATTACCTTATCAGTTTATGTCAAGCCACATAGGGCCAATCCCACATTTTGCAGTTGTTAAATAACAAATAAACATGCGCAAATCACGCCGAGGTCGACGGCCCGCTCCAACAGAATGTAAATTGTGCACTGCCAAGAGTCGAGTGGCACGAACCATAGATGCATCTATTATCACCGAGGCGTTCGGCCCGTTCCACAATGAAACACATATCCTGCTCGCGAATCATCCATGCGATGCAGGCACACATAAAGTACATGCTCAATAAGTCACATAAGAACTTATCGGGAAATATTTATTCAAGTAAAGCCAATTCCCCATTAAAAATTTAAGAAATGAAGTTTAATTCTTTTAGAAATTTACTTACTAATTCGATGTGAATTAAGCAATTCAAGCTACCAATGCGTTCACAGTAAATCCACGTATACATGCTTTTGAGTCCTAACTACCCGGACTATAGCATAATAGTAGCTACGCACGGACTCTCGTCACCTCGTGCGTGCGTAGCCCCAACAAACAGGAGCACATAACCATTTTACTCACCTATGGGGTAATTCCCCCTCACAGAATTAGAAAGGAGACTCACCTCGCTCCGAAGACCCGTAATTCGGCGTTCTACATCCTTCTGAAAGCTTGAACCAACGCACAATGCACCACAACTAGCCAATTAACGACAAACTAATGAGAATATACTCAAATACTTGTTAACAATTCAGATTATACGAATTCCCAACTTCGTTTAGTGAAATGACCAAAATGCCCTCGGGCCCACGTGCCCGGAATCCAAAATTTCTCGAAGATAAAGGTTACCCATGACCTTAGAAACTCAAATATAAAATTTTCTCCTAATTTCATGCTCAAAATCGTGGCTAAAATTCAAGATTATAATTTTCTAGGTTTCCAACCAAAACCTCAATATTTACACTAATTCCCATGCTTAATCTCATACATGATCAA
>MU691539.1:7388-18580 GCA_026770625.1 Nicotiana glauca
TGAATCACCCAAAATTCTCAAAACCCTAACTCTACCCAAAACCCATAATTTCTATTTTGATTTCATGATTTAGGGCTAGGATTTCAGCAATTAAAGAAGGAAATTGAAGAAAACAAGTGAAACAATGCTTACCCAAGAAGTTTTGATGAAAGGGAGCTTCAATGGACGCCTAAATGCTTGGAGAAGAAAGGGGTTCGTGTATTTTTTATAAAATTCCCGAGCTACTGTTCTGTTTTTAACTTAAAAATTTGCTGGGCAAAATTGACCTTAGCGTTCGCGGGAGAGGGCCGTGTTCGCGAAGCGTAAACTAGGCAATACATCGCGAATGCGTGAAGGGGAACGCAAACGCGTAGAAGGAAATGCTGGGGGGCCAGGGTCTGTTATACACGAACGCAATAAGGGCATCGCGAACGCGGTGAAGGGGGAGGCTGAACTACGCGAACGCGTGAATACAAGCGCGAACGCGATGAGTAAAATGAAGGCTAAGTCTTCTAAGTCAACTACTCTACGCGAACGCGAGAATAAGATGTGAACGCGATGAAGGACGAGGCTGAAGCTTTGCGAACGCGTGAGTCCTAGCACGAACGCGATGAGTAAAATCACTGGGCACCTGTTGCAGATTTTCTGCAGCTCTCCTAAGACCAAAACCACCTAGATACCTATCCGAAACTCACCCGAGCCCTCGGGGCTCCAAACCAAATATGCACACTAACTCAAAAATATCATACGAACTTGCTCGAGCGATCAAATCGCCAAAGTAACATCAAAATCATTGAATTGAGCCTTAAATCCAAGAAATCTTTCCAATTTTCATAAACTTCCAAATTTTCCAATTTAAGGCCGAAACACGTCAAACGACGTCCGTTTTCAACCAAACTTTACAGGAAACACTTAAACCACATATATGACCTGTACCGGGCGTCAGAACCAAAATATGAGCCCAATACCATTACTTTTTGATCAAATTTCATTTCCATTTTCCTTAACAATTTCAGAAAAAAAATTTAACAGAAAAATTCTTTTACTCGGGTTCTAGACCTCGGATTTCGACTCCGGGCACATGCCCGAGTCCCATATTTTTCTACGGACCTTCCGGGACCGTCCAATCTCGGGTCCGGGTCCGTTTACCAAAAATGTTGACCAAAGTCAACTATAATCATATTAATATCAAAATTCTTCAAATTTTTCACAGAATTCACATATTTCAACATAAAAGTTTTCCGGCTACGCGCCCAGACTATGCACACAAATCGAGGCAAGTAAAAAAATAAGATTTTCAAGGCCTCGGAAGCACGGAACGAGTGAGGAAATAGGTGATGACCCTTTGGGTCGTCACATCCAATTAGGGCAAAGTCACTCAAATTACCGAGAGGTATAGAGTGAGTAGTTTCGTGCATTGGCTATATCACAATCCCAACAACAATTTTGCCCTAAGTTTTAGATCCCGTGAGATACTCATCTAGGAGTAAGTCACTTCCCTAGTGCCTTTCCATCAATTAAGAAAACCTTATAAAAATATCACACTTAGTCTAATTACTTGCATCTTTAGTATAAAAATAGAATAGAGAACAAACAAGAATGATTGGAAGTGCAATTAAAAATATTGCACATTGCTAGATTAGATAGGAATCCAATTCCAAACCTTTCTTAGCTCTCAGTGGATTTGATCCCGACTTATGGGATAAAAGCTACGTCGACCGCTCTTGCCACTCTATAGTGGTGTAAGGTTGGCTTCGGTCAGATACCAAATCCCCCTCCAAAGAATCTTGATTATTCCCTCAAATGCACCTATTATTCTGATGCTACAGGGCATGACAAAGAGAAGTGCTGGCATTTGAAAAGGGCAATCCAGGATCTCATCGATACAAAATAAATTGTAGTCCAAAGCCTAGACACGCCGAACATCAACAAAAATCCTTTGCCAGCCCATGCAGAGACGCATATGATTGAAATAGTTCATAAGGATGGGGAACTCAGGAAGTCTTCCAAGTCTGTCATGATGATTTGGGCCGGTGAAAGTAATTTGGTTAAAGCTCCAGACTCCACCAAAGCGATGCCCTTGACAGTTGAAGAGGCGACAGAGAAAGGGTCTTCGAAAGATATTGGGGCAAGTCAGGAAAGTCCAAAAGTGGTTGTGTCAGGGGTCCCAAAAAAGCATGTCATAATTGTGAAAGGGGCTTCTAGTACCCCTTTTATCATCAAACCAGTGACCCAGCTGCCAGTGGTGGATACCAAGGCCGTTCCGTTGAATTACAAACAAGTGATAGTGAAAAGAGGTCGTCAACGAAACCAGAGGATTGACTCGTTCTAGAAGATGTTTTATACCCCCAGAAGAATTAAGGAAAGCCAAGCCGTTTAAGGATAGTCAAATGCCAGTAAAAATAGGTCACCGAAGAAGAGGCTGAGGAGTTCCTGAAAAAGAAAAAAGTACAAGATGATTCCATTGTAGAACAATTATGGAAAATACCAGCTCAGATTTCTCTTTTGTCTTTGCTGATATATTCAGATGAACATCGCAAGTCCTAATGAAAATTTTGAATGAGGCACATGTTTCTAATAAGATCACAGCGAATCACTTGGAAAAGATAACTAGCAAGATATTCGAAGTAAACAGGTACATTAATAGTGCTCTCAAGACTCGAGAGAAACATATCGTACAAAATTAGAATCTCCCTGACATTAATTAAAGTTTTGGGCTCAAGTGGTGGAATAAAATTTCTCAACAGGGAGCACTTTATCCGCTCAGTAGACCTAGCCTATGTGACTTTGAATTAGTCAACCACAGGAAGTTGTTTCTGATATTAAGTGGACGTTTGGAAATAAAAATTGTAAAATATATTTCTTTTAAATAAAAATAGTATTTAAAAATTAGAGTTATATTTGAACATGAATCCAATTTGGAGCTATTTTTTATTTTTTATGAGCGATTTAAAGTGAAACTTTTTGAAAAATAACTTTAAGGAATTTTTTAAATTTTTGAAAATTTTTAAAATTCAACTTCAAGTGATATTTGAATTTCACGGCCAACATTGACTCCGAAATAATAAAAAAAATTCGGGCTAAACAGGCCCTAAATGCCCAAAGCAATAAAGAGAAATCACGTGACTACTAGGAAGGATTAAAAACTATAACAAATTACTTAGTTCCACATATACCTTTTACAACTTGTTGGCCAATTTTCTAAAATTAATTTTATGAGCCCGTTCGGATTAGCTGATAGTAAATAGTTGATAAACTTGAAGTGCTGATAAGTATTTTTAATATTGAAATTAATTTTTTAAATAAGCAGTTGTGTGTTTGGATAGACGTGCTGAAAGTGATAATAAGGTATTCTTTATTAAAATGACTAAAATACTCACAAAAAAATTACTATAAAAGATTATAAATTAAAAAAATTCTTTGTAAAGAAAAGGATGAACAACAAATATGATCAACTTTACAAGATATCAAACAACCTTTGTATTAGCAAATCCAGTGAACTCTGCTGAAAAATAATTAGGTAGTGCGAAAGAATTAATGTTGTATACATTCCCTTTTTTCCTTGTATGTGGAAACTATGTATATATTTCTGTGATTGAAGTAAAATGTATCTCTTGAACTTCCATCCATTTAAGCAGATCCAAGGAAATTCTTGAACCAGTTCACAGAATTCTTAGGATATCTCTTGAGGTTGTCCTTGTAATCGACATAATAAAGACCAAACCTCGACGAAAATCCAGCTGCCCATTCCCAGTTATCCATCAGAGACCACACGAAGTATCCTTTCACGTTGCAGCCATCTTCTCTGCATATTCAGCAAAATATAACTGTTTTAAGTAGTGTTTTATTTTTGTTGACCAAATTGTAGCATCGATGCTATTTGAATAACTTACTTGATAGCAGCTAACAGGTTAGTAAGATATTCATTGTGATATTTGATCCTTTTTGTATCCTTGAGAGCATCTTGTCTCGATACGAATGCATTATTTGAATCATCCATTCCTGTAACAGTCGCAAGCAAAGAATTCTTGTTTCATGATAATTAACAAAAGGGAAATGTCATTTCTAGCATAGACTGAAAATCATATGAAATGACATGGTTTAGTAGCTGCATTGCTGATTTAAAGACTTACCATTTTCGGTGATTATGATTAGAGGGTTCCCATACTTTTGCTTTATGTAGTTCATTAAGCTTCTGATTCCTTGAGGTACTATGTACAACCATATGGAACTTGCCTGCAAGTAAAAATTATCTGTGATATCAATTCTCAAAACTGCAGTTACTAAATTAAAGCTTCTTTTTCTGGTGACCTGAAAATGGTCAATTGAATGAAATTACATACCCTTTCTGCTATCGGCGTTAATCCTTTGAATGCTGCAAGATACAAAAGCATGGCGGAAATGCTTAGTTCTTAATGTAGAATGAGTCTCATAAATCAGGTAATGAGTAAATAAAGAAGGCGTTAATGACATACGGAGGGTAATGGCACCAGAGTCTGCGAGGGAGTCATTGAGAAGAACACCAATTATGTTGGTTTTGCTCTTGCTGGCATACCATGTAGTATAATGATTTATGCCTATGAAATCATAAGAACCTTTCACAAGAGCAGATTCAGCTGGTGAAAATTTTGGCAACCGGTTTCCCACTCTATTTACCATTGAACTTGGATACCTTCCAAGCATTATAGGTTCAAGATACCTGAATTCAGTTACAAATCATTTCACCATCAAATTTAAGTCTCACACTGAATATTCCAGGGCACGTTATTTAACAATTGAACGCGAAAAATGAGTAGCATTTAGACTACTACAACAAAATATTACCAGTCTAAGTTAAACTCAATGGCTCTCTGTGTTGCTTCAATGTCATCTTTGGAGTTTGTCAAAGGCTCATACCAAAAGGTATCTAGTGATATCCCAATTGATCCATGTTGTATTGGCTGCAACAGCAAATGATCACACAAAGATTAATTTCATTTTTAAGCAAAATGACATTTATTGCTTCCTTTCTCTTATCCAACAACTTTACCTTGTACTTTCTTTTGTAAATGTCAACAACAGTTGCATGAGCAAGCAGTAGATTATGAGTAACAATGTAAGGTTCAGTTGCAGAGTTGCCAGCCCTGCAAAAAATTTTGAGAAGGATGGAACATCGCCCGGGCGCTTGTAGCCCTACATCAAATCCTTGAATGGCAATAGTATGTGGCTCATTGATAGTGATCCAGTTCTTCACTCTATCACCAAATTTCTGGAAGCATGTCTCCGCGTATATTGCAAAATCTTTTCTGGTAAAATGACCTTAAAATGTCACATAACACAAATCCAGACAAGGATTAAACAGTTAAGTTGGAATTACTTGTAGTGAACTTAATTACATGATCTGTGGGCTTAGCCATCCATTGTACTTGTCTTCTAGAGCTTGAGGAAGGTCCCAATGGTATAGTGTTACATATGGTTGAATTCCTGAGGATTAGCATACATTAATTGTAACAAACAGTTTATATTTGATGTAACAAATTTTGACAAAAATGCTGAAATAAATGTATAGTATCTAAAAGATAGAAGAGTAGGAATGTCAACTGTACCATTAGCTAGTAGAGCATTGATCAACTTATTATAGTGATCAACTCCAGCCTGATTGATTTCTCCAGTTCCATCTGATAATAATTAGAAAGTTAGAGTTAATTATGTTAGCATTTGGACTTAATTGGTTTATAGCATGAAAAAGGACAGTGGTTTCACACAAGTAGATAATATTTAATTTAAGGTGTTATCCTAATTTTACTATATGTTAGCAAAATAAAGTTTATATTAGTTACAACATACTATATAGGGAAGTGCACAAATAGCTGTTTTTAGAACCCCTCTTTAAAAAATAGTCGAACTTTTTTTACGTATAACAACCATAAAAACAATTTCAGACTCTCTAATCTAAGTTGACATCACAGGTCTGAAATTTCAAAATTTAGACCTTCAGTTCCGAAGTGTAGATGAAGGTCTGAAATTAAGCTCTATTTGACATGGCTAAACTTTAAATAGTTTGTCAAAGCTGACTATATTTTTGGGAAAAATTAAAAAATAGCCAGATTTATACGTGGTCATTCGAAAATAGCCACGGTTCAAAAAGTAATCAAAATTTAGTCAATTTTTATGTAAAGATAAATCTGAAGAAAACATTATTCAAAATCCGAAAAATACTCCAACATAATGTATTGAAGTTCCAACATAAGTATACTGGGACTCCAGCATATTATAATGGAGTTCCAGCATAAGTATACTGGAACTCCAGTACATTATAATGGAGTTCTAGCATAAGTAAACTGGAATTCCAGCATAAGTATACTGGAATTTCAGCATTATATACAGGAGTTCCAGTATAATATACCGGTCTAGCATAATATCCTGAAAATTTATACACAAGTGCTCCAATCTCCAGTATATTATATTGGAACTTTCCGTGTGTTGGAGTTCCAACATTATATGCTGGAAGTTCATACACAGGTGCACCGACTCCAGTATATTATGCTGGACTGGTCCCTATTGTAGCAAAATAGTGGCTATTTTCAATGACTTTGCAAAATGCTGACTATTTTTGAATGACCATTTCGAAAAACTGGCTGCCCGTGCTATTTTTACTATATTTTTTTAAAAGGAAAAATGACACAATATAGCTACTTTCAAAATAATAGCCAAAAATATATATTTGTTGTATATATATACATTTTATATATTATATACAAAAATTAAATAAATTTTATAAACTTTCACAATTTCTAGCGCGGGCTTAAAGTAAAAAATATCCTATTTTAAATAGAAGTGCTCAAAGCGGCTATTTACACCAATTAGGCAAGTAGGAAAAAGGGAAAGAAGCTTTACTAGGGAATATTCTGGCCCAAGCAATAGAAAATCTATAAGCATCCATTCCCATATCCTTCATAAGCTGTATATCTTCCTGTTAGAAAAACAGAGTATTGAAATTATTTGATGGTTTATAATTTTGATATAAAGAAAAGAAAAAGTTACTGCAATATATATAGTGTTTATAAATATGAATAGATTTACCGGGTACTTGTGATACTGATCCACGGCTACATCACCATTGCTAAAATCAACTACTTTACCTACAAAATCCATCCAAATTAGCAGTAATATTTACTGATTAAGTAGGCGTTTGAGCATAAAAATTATAATTTTTGAAAAAGAAAGTAGCATTTGGAGTTAAATTGAAAAGTGGTATTTGAAATTTGAAATTATGTTTGGACATGCATTTGACTTGATAAATTATTACAGTTTCGTGAGTGGGGAAAAAATATTTTTCCGAAAAATTTGGTTTTTGAAAAACCTATTTTCGAAAATTCTCCAAAAATTTACAAAATTTGATGGACAAATACATTTTTGGAAAATATATCCGAAAAAAAAGAAAAAGAATCTATGGACAAACGGATCTTAAGTCTCATTTTGCTAAATATGATCATCAATAGACAATATTAGTAAAGTTTTACCAAAAGAATGAGAAAATTTATCCCATATGGTTGGACCTCTACCATCCTCCTTTACAGCCCCTTCAAACTGCAATATCATGTCATGAGCAATGAATTATAAGTGTGAATTGTTATAACAAGCTAGTAACACATAAATTATAAAGCACTACATATATCCTATTTTATTTAGCACTATTACCATTTAGAGCATTGAATAATTTTTTCTTTGATTTACCATCTCTTAAATAGGAAAAAAATGTGATATAGTAGCTTGATAGAGTTTCTAAGTATGCAAATGTTATTCAAAAAAGTTGAGGACTCTATATCGTAGTTGACACCAAAAATCAGATGCATTGGCCAATCACAATTTTTTCTTTTTCTTCCTTTAGGACGGATGGAGTTCAATTTAAATAAATTAGGAGAAAATTATGAGGGTGTTTGGCTAAGCATATAAGCTGGTCAAACTAGCTTATAAGTACTTTTTGACTTATCTACGCGTTTGGTAAAATTAAAAGTTAGAGGGTGTTTGGCTAACCTTATAAGCTGGTCAAACTGGCTTATAAGCACTTTTTGGCTTATCTACGCATTTGGTAAAATTAAAAGTGCTTATAAGTTAGTGTTTATAAGCCAAAAATAAGCCAAAAGCCATAAGTTGGTCTCCCCTAACTTATCAAATTTTAGCTTATAAGCACTTTAGGTTTGACCAAAATATTTACTATTATATCCTTAAAATACTTCTTTTTAAACAAAACTCTTTGTATACCCAATTTTTTAGCTGCTTATTATTAATTTCAGCACTTTTATCCAAACACGTAACTGCTTATTTTCTAAATCAGCTTCAGCACTTAAAAGTACTTTTCAGCACATATGCTTATCAGCTACTCTAAATCAGCTAAGCCAAACGGGCTCTTAGTGCTTATAAGCCAAAAGTAAGCCAAAAGTCATAAGTTAGTTTCCCCCAACTTATCAAATTTCATATTATAAGCACTTTAGATTTGACCAAAATATTTATTATTCTATCCCTAAAATACTTCTTTTTAAATAAAACTATTTGTATACCCAATTTTTTAGCTGCTTATTATTAATTTCAGTACTTTTATCCAAACACGTAATTGCTTATTTTTTAAATCAGCTTCAGCAGTTAAAAGTGATTTTCAGCACATATGCTTATCAGCTACCCTAAATCAGCTAAGCCAAATGGGCTCTATATGTTATGATCAACCTTATATCGAGATTTAAACATAAAGTCTATTGTAATCTTAGGCACCTCAACCTTAACATTTGAATTAGATCATCGACTTTAGTTAGGTTATATATAATAATGAGTCATGGAAAAATAAAAAAAATACAAGAAAAAGTCCAGCAGGAAAGTGGGAAAAAAATACCTATTCTCTTTCTTAATTTTCATAATTAAATATATAGAAACTTTTGATTTTTTTAATTTTAACTTGCCTCTAAGTTATTATACTTTTCATATACTTAGATACAGATATACACCCTATTTTGCAAAACTAAACACTTAACACACCTTTGTGAAGTAAAAATATTATTAAGAGAATATTTGGGTAGAATTGCCATTGTCTAATTAAGGGTGTTAAGTGCATGAATTTGAAATATAAAGGGATGTATCTACAGCTTTGTTATATTACATGGGTGTTCAATGTAATTTACTCGACAGCTTTAGTTAGCTGTTTGATATGTAGCATAAAGATAAAGTAACCGAATCGAGAAAATATAAAGATGCTTAGTAAAATTTCCTAATTTCTTGACGCAATGAGCTCTCTCCCTCATCAAATAACGGATTCTGTTGAGATATTGACCGAACCAACATTTATTGATGCTTCCATTTTCTGTATTTATTTTTATTTTTACTTTTGTTCAGTTTCTTCTTCTATTTAATTAGGAATATTTAGTATCTATAACAATAAAGTCACACCATTGGAGATATTTCACATTTATGAGAGAAGTTACGATAGCCTATGTAATGTAATCATATACTAACACGTTTATCTAATTAAGGCTCCAACGTTTTATTTTTTCCTTATCCTTTTACCATTTTTGAACTTTGTTACCTACTTAATGCGAATCTTTTGGCTATGTGGTAGAAAAGAACAAAAGAAAAAACAAAGAGATTCTAGTAGAAAATGACGTTCAATTAAAGCATCAATTTTATTAATAAAGAAAAGATGATAAGGACAGGGATTGCTAGCTAAGCTTTTACACTTCTATATACCAAAATAGGGGTAGAAATCGAACGAAAACACCAAATCGAAAAGTCAAATCAAACTGATTAAAAAATCCGACACAATTTGGTTTGATTAGGTATTGAATAAAAAAAATCGAACAAACTCGACATATAAATATATAAATTATATATATATTATTTAATATTTTATATAAAAAAAATTTAAAAAAATATCTAGAAATATTTGGGATTCTCTTACGGGATATAAATTTTAATAGAATATGAAGTGTTCCATATTTATTGACCTTAAATAATGGTTTGTGTAATCAGTTTCTTATCAAGTGTTACTGAAATACTGGTTATTAATATTTAGGTATCATATTGATTTTTATGTTTAATTACTAAATTCGGATAACCTGAAAGTGTATATCAACGAAAAATTATTGTCAGACAACTAAAAATATAATTATTATGTGTTAACTAATGGAATTCTCGCATAAGAATATTTTAATTGATAATATGTTTGTCAACTTTTTATATTTTTACTAAATAGATGTATACGTATCAAATATTTAACAAAGTAAGATTGAAATAATATGTAAGTAACGAAAAACCCGATAAAACCGAACCAATCCAAACCGATATAGTTGGTTTGGTTTGATTTTGATAAAAACCAAACCAACTCGATCCATGTACACCCTTATACCAAAATACCAAACTAATAGTTGAAGTAAAGAATGGACTGAAAGCTCCAACAAACCCTGATTTTTATCTAAGTAAATGTACTATTAGTATTGCTTTATTAAATAGAGAAGGAAATCTTAAAGCCATGAGAAGAAGATCTTAGAAACTATTATTTCTTGCCTTGGACTAATAAAAGGAGAATAAGAAAAGATAAAAAAACTAAATTAATTAATCAATTAATTAATTGTGGTTCTGAAAATGGATAATAAAATATGAAGAAAGAAAAAGAATATAAAAAATTATATTAAATGGATATAGAATGAGTGATTCACATGCATGTGAAGAGAAGAAGACAAACCTGGTAAGCAGAAGAAGCAGTCCCAAAAACAAAACCCTTTGGAAAGTTATTTCTGCTAATATTCTGTGCTGAATATGTATGAAACCCAACAACAAAGACCATAAGTATTGCCCAAGGTGCAATGTCTCTCTTGTTTAACATAGTTTTTTTTTCTTCTTCTTTTTTGGCCTTTGGAGATGGAGAAGCTTTCTAAGTATATTTCAAAAGGATAGGAAAGTAACTAAAGGGGTTTATCAATTCTATATTTTGGAATGTGGTTAGTATTACTTGTGTTGTGTATTTATATAGGCTCACAAAAGGAATGGATAAAGTTTTTTCTTTTTTTCTTTTTGGTAATAAAAATAAAGAGGAGGATGTTGGTTGTTGAGTGAAGCAAAAAATGGTGGTCCGACTACTAATGAGAAAGGGAAAGAGAAGAAGATAACTTTTTTTTTTTAATACGAGAATTCTTTTTTAATACTTGTTATTTTAGCTTCTTTTTTTTTTTGGGGGGGGGGGGTTGGGG
>MU691539.1:24022-38574 GCA_026770625.1 Nicotiana glauca
GGGGGGGGGAGGGGTTGTGCAGAACGTGGGGGAAAGGGAAGGGGACTATTATTTATATATGTAAAGCGCGGTTTAATACTGCATTTTATATAAAGCGCAGTGATGAACCGTGCTTTATATAGTCATCTTATCAACTTCCAGGTAAAGTGCAGTTCATTAACGCGTTTTATATAAAACGCAGTAACAAATCGCGCTTTACCTTAACGTCCCAAACGACCGTTAAGGTAAAACGTGACTTATAATCGCGTTTTATATAAAATGGTATTCCCACCGTTCCAGTTTATGTAAATCTATTTCCTTTTTGGTCCGTCCAAAAGGAATGAACTCTTTCTAAATTTAGAAACAATTTAGCTTAATCTTACAATTCTACCTTTAATGAGAACCTTTTATAACCATACAAATATTCTGGGCCCCTTTTTGACCTGTTTAGAACCACACATTCCAAAATTCTTCATTTTTCTTAAATTTCGTATCCAATCAAACAGGTTCACATAAATTGAAACGGAGGGAATAACTTTTTTTTTCACTTAAAAAAGTATTTTGAGTCCAAAAAAATAATAATTTAGTTCCGGACTCGACCCATGTGCAGTTTTATCAAAAACTTATTATGAACAGTTAAACTTGAACAAGTTCTGACACACGACAGAATTTTATGGGGTATATCTACATGACAATAAGAATTGTACTTGCTAGGAAAGGTATGTATATGAAAATCAATTTCCCTTTTTATTTGTTTTAATTAACTTGTCTAATACAATATCATAAGGAAGCAGACAATATAAAAGATTTTTTAATCCCCAAAAATTATTTAGAAAATTGTTAGAGATATGGGGTGTGTTTGGTACGAATGAAAATATTTTTTAATTTTTTCGTGTTTGATTTACTTAAATATTTTGGAAAACCTTTTCCTCCAATTGGAGAAGGGAAAACATTTTTTACTCTCTATCCAAATACTAGAAAATATTTTCTGAATTTTTTTTTTCACTCACCAACTAAACAAGGAAAATAAATGATAAAACTACTCTTTTCCATGAAAAACATTTTCTTTCATACCAAACACACTCATGGATTAAGGATGCAACCATATCAGCGATATTTGTGGATTTTGCCGTGACCTTTTTATTTTATTTTTATCCAAATTATGTCTAATTAGCAATTCTTACTATTATGATTATCCAATCCAAGAAAAATTCACTTATATTCTTATGCCACAAATAGCAATCTATCAACGTGTTCATTTCAATCTCTATATTTAATAAACCCTTGTATTCCTATTATTTATTAAGTGTACATAAAAATAATAGGTTTGACATTTTTCAAAGCTTATAAGGAGGCTGTTCTATTAATTAGCATATTATATCCTAGATTTCTTGACGAGTGCATGTTTGAGCATTAACTTCTATACTATTAACAACAACTAAATGCATGAATTCAACAAATCATTGTTGGAATTTAAAGAGATGCATTGTCTCAAATTAAGTGGAGTGAAAGGGAAATAGAGGAAATAATTTTTGGAGGAAAATGAAAAATTCAAATTCATTAAGTCTTGCAAAGTGGATTGTCCTATATTGGACGGGGAAACCATCTAATATGTGTTTATATTGAGAAACATATTTTTTACCTCTCAAAAGGTTGAGAAGAAGGGAAACCCCTCGCGCCGCCGTCGTCGCTCGGCTCGGCTTTGGCTTTGGATTTGGATCGATCGATAAGATTAATTTTTGGACCTAATCTTAACTAATTAATTTTAATTAATTGACAGTTTCCTCCTATTATTATTTTTTGAATTAAAAAGAAGTTAACGTTGTTCTGTTCAACAGCCGTGTCTGTTAACAAACAAAGAAACCAACATTCTTCCTTCCAACAGTCGTGTCTGTTAATAGACATGCCCTAACTCCATTCGTGAACAGGTTTGTTCGCACCTGTTTAGGCAGAATTATTGGCCTATAAATTTCAGAGGCTTTGCCTCATTTCAGTACTCAGTTTTTTTTTACAGACATCACTCTCAAAAAGTCTCCTTCTTCCTAACTGAATTACTGCATCGTTTTCATCAAAGCAAAACAGTAAGTCGTATGATTTGCAGCATATCTTTGAGTTCGTTGAAATTCTGTGATTTGTATTGCCACTATCACAAAAATATTTTTCCGTTCTATCCTAGGAGGAAGTAACCCATAATCCTTGGCAACTGTGGGAGGGTTATAATTCCTTAAGGAGACACAAGAAATTTATGGGATCAGATTTAACATTCTGCTTTAGCTCTTTTCGTTTATCTTTCTGTTAAACATCTTTCGGACCAGAACACTGTTGCTAACAATCTTAAGGAATTATAATCTGTTTTTAGTAACAGTGTTCTGATTTTGCTTGGTTTGACGTAATAAAAACTTCATCAAGTAAAATTGGTTTGTAGTAATCGGTTTGAAGATTAAAAACTTCACCAGATTGCTAATTTTGATTGTGTTGTTTAAAATTGTTTCGTAGTAGTCGGTTTGAAGATTAAAAACTTTACCAGATTGCCAAATTTTGGTTTGTGTTGTTTTTTCAGAAAAAAATGACAAATGGAACGAGTGATGCTGTTTCTACTAATGCTGGGATAGAACAAATTGGTTCTGCTCAGGCTGCTGCACCAAACGTTGTCCCTGCACCAACAATTGCGATGGCTGAAAAACACGGTAAATTTACCGGGGTTGATTTCAAACGTTGGAAAAAGCACCTAAACAATGACATGCAAAATTTGATGACACAATATTGTCAAATGACTTTAAGATCAATGAGTGTGATAAATGTG
Source organism: Nicotiana glauca (assembly GCA_026770625.1). Classification (NCBI taxonomy): domain Eukaryota; kingdom Viridiplantae; phylum Streptophyta; class Magnoliopsida; order Solanales; family Solanaceae; genus Nicotiana; species Nicotiana glauca. The sequence goes on from MU691539.1 coordinate 26,805, forward strand.
TTTACATCAAAGACAATCCAAATCATATAGTCATTGTTTGTTTATATGTAGACGATATGTTGATAATGAGTAATGACATTGCTAACATGAACGTCACAAAGCATATGTTAAGCATGAAATTTGATATGAAAGACTTAGGAGTTACTGATATAATCTTGGGAATAAAGATCCATATAACTCCTCAAGGTCTTGTACTGTCACAATCTCATTATATCAAATCAGTTCTTAAAAAATTCAAGCACTTAAATTTTAGAGTTTCAAAAACTCCTATTGATGTGAATCTTCCATTAAAGAAGAACAAAGGTGGGAGCAAGTCTCAACTGGATTATGCTCGGGTTTTGGGATGTTTAATGTACATCATGAATTGCACACGACCCGATATAGCATGTGCTATCAGTCAGTTGAGTCGGTACACGCATAATCCAGATCAAACTCATTGGATGGTAATAAAACGTGTCTTGGGATATCTAGAATATACTCAAGATTATGCGTTGCAATACAACAAATACCTAGTGGTAGTTGAAGGATATTGTGATGCAATTTGGATCACCGGCTCACATGACTCAAAATCCATAAGTGGATACATTTTTACTCTTGGAGGAGGAGTTGTGTATTGGAAATCATCCAAACAAATTTGTATAGCTCGCTCAATGAGGGAGGCTGAGTTCATAGCTTTAGACAAAGCCGGTGAAGAATCTGAATGACTTCGAAATTTTTTGAAAGATATTCCATTTTGGCCCAAACCACTGACATCAATTTGCATTCACTGCGATAGTCAATCAGCTATAGGAAGGGCAAAGAATGTTATGTATAATGGTAAGAGTCGTTATATAAGACGAAGACATAAAACCGTTAGACAACTGATCTCTAGAGGAATCATTTCAATTGACTTCATAAAGTCAAAGAAAAATGTGTCGGATCCGCTGACAAAAGGCCTTACTAGAGAGGCAGTTGAGTTCACAACGAAGGGAATGGATATGTGGCTGATAAAAAGTCAATCATAACGGTAACTCTACCTAGAAGACTGGAGATCCCAAGATTTAGGTTCAAGGAGATCAAACAAAGTTATGAAAGACAATGGAACATTGTCAAAATAAAACTCTGTGATCCATTCTCTTGAAAGGACAATGTTAGGGAACAAGGATAAAGCGGTTAAAGCTTTTTAATGATTATCTAATTCTAATATAGGAATTATCAGAAAATGTAATCTTCGGGGTTACAGATTAGAAATCACCTATGTAAGTGTGAAGTGTAAGCTGCTTCAAGGAGAAGTTAGCAAGGCCAAATTCTCTATACACTTATGAAACCAGGAGGTGTTCATGGCTAAAACGAACACAACAATGAGAACCAAAGACGTTTAAGGGTTAATTGTGTGACTTATGTTGTCTAGGTATACATCAAAGCTCGACAGTTCAAAGATATCAATTTTACCGATTGACCGAGTATATCCGATATAAGTTCTTTATGGAGAGTTCAAAGGGAAACCTACTTATCCAAATGCAGCTAATCCTTAATTGCAAATCACACAGTTTTTATACATATCTTCTTCTTTTAGGACATTCCCTATTCATGTGGGGGATTGTTGGAATTTAAAGACATACATTGTCTTAAATTAAGTGGAGTGAAAGGGAAATGGGGGAAATAAGTTTTGGAGGGAAATGAAAAATTCAAATTCATTAAATCTTGCAAAGAGGATTGTCCCATATTGGATGGGGAAACAATCCAATATGTGTTTATATTGAGAAACACATTCTCTACCTCTCAAAAGGTTGAGAAGAAGGGAAACCCCTCGCGCCGTCGTCGTCGCTCGGCTCGGCTTCGACTTCGGCTTCAGATTCGGCCAAATGATCGATAAGATTAATTTTTGGACCTAATGTTAATTAATTAATTTTAATTAATTGACAGTTTCCTCCTATTATTATTTTTTGAATTAAAAAGATGTTAACGTTGTTTTGTTCAACAGCCGTGTCTGTTAACAGACAAAGAACCCAACGTTCTTCTTTCCAACAGCCGTGTCTGTTAATAGACATGCCCTAACTCCATTCCTGAACATGTTTGTTCGCACTTGTTTAGGCAGAATCATTTGCCTATAAATTTCAGAGGCTTTGCCTCATTTCAGTACTCAGTTTTTTTTTACAGACATCACTCTCAAAAGCTCTCCTTGTTCCTAACTGAATTACTGCATCGTTTTCATCAAAACAAAACAGTAAGTCGTGTGATTTGCAGCGTATCTTTGAGTTCGTTGGAATTCTGTGATTTGTATTGTCAATATCACAGAAACGTTTTTCCGTTCTATCCTGGGAGGAAGTAACCCATAATCCTTGACATCTGTGGGAGGGTTATAATTTCTTAAGCAGACACAAGAAATTTGTAGGATCAAATTTAACATTGTGCTTCATCTCTTTTCGTTTATCTTTCCGTTAAACATCTTTCGAACCAGAAAAACTTTGTTAACAATCATATCTGCTAAATACACCTAAACAAGTTATAGAACGGTCTTCTTCTAGAATTATAATATTGCGAAATGGATTATATTTCTTGCTCAATGAATTGTTCATTTGGGGATTATTTCTTACCTAACTTTAAATTGTATTTTATGGACCATGTTTCCAAAAAAATGAAAAAGAAATATTGTAAGTCATGAGGATGAATGTGAATATACAGACCATATTGGCATGGAGAAAATAGAAATTGTGGTTCTTCGTGGAAAGCAATGATTATGTAGTTTACTGTTATGTTCAATCAGCTCTGGAAAACAAAACACTGCTTTTGTTCTCTTCACACTTGTATATTTTTCACCTGCCGATAACAGTCTAAATTTCATTGCATCCAGCTAGTTCATTGACTGTAGAATACTAATACTACTATTATGCATGTTTTACTTTTTTTTTTTTTACGGAATCGTTTTAAAAATTATCAGGAAGTCTGTTGAAAATGTAGAATTACTACTATTCTGCATGTGATATAGTAGATCTGTTTGTCAAATATATTTGAATAATTAGAGGAATATAATGGGTGCCTGCAAGTTTTGTATTCTAGTGTTTATTAATACTGAATTATTGCGTTCTAATTTTAGTACATCTTAATTAGGGGGCCTACATCTCTTTCCAACCTCCAAAATTTGACTTTGTAGAGTTGTAGTCTAGAGTTGTGTTCGATCGATTATGTCAACTCTCATTTGACAGGTTATTCCCACCTAGCCTCTTCCGTTTTCCTACTAGCACGTACTCTTTTTTTTTTTTTTTTTTTGGTAATTATTAGACATATTACCAATAATTACTACGCGTCATAACAAAAGTTAGTGCTATCTAGTGCACATATGCACTAGTCGTAGTTCGTCTTACAAAGGAAATTCCTAATTGGTGTGCTTAAACAACAACTAAAACAAGCAAAGGAAGAAATGCTAAAAAATACAAAAGTATTACTCCTATAATTTTTTTCTTCTGTTTCTTCTTTAGCTAGAAGTTTAGCCACCCTATTCTGCTCCCGAGGTACTCATTACTAAGTTTTAGAAAATAAATAAGAAAACAACTTATATTTTTACTTTTCACCATCTCATTCAAAGTGTAATTATATTCGCGACGATTTTATAGTAAAATTATTACTTTCATGGAGACACCATTTGAATTATAATGTAGGTAGAGTGAATAATTTTCATGGATTCATGATCGAGGAGACTCCTTTCTTAGTTTTGTGTAGAATGGCCACTCAAAAAAGAAGGAGAAAAAGTCCTCAGATCACCACTTACCCAAATTCTGATCCTTTCTTGGCTTAATGGAGAAGATTAACCGAAAAAACAGAAAAGAAATTCTATGCTTTTCATATTTGGAATTATTTGATTAGATGAATCCAGAACCATTATCAACTTGCTGCTAAAAGTGTTGAAAAAGAAAAAAAAAGATTGTCAAAGCTAGTACCCATACTATAATTTCACGTGGCTGAAGTGACGAGGAGGATTCCCTGTCACATGCTGTTTTCCATATTGGAACAAGTTGTAGTTTCACATCTTGGCTCTTTCTGTTTTCGAATAACATTATATGCCATGAGCTATATATGACAACTTTTTTTAGTTTTAATTAATATCGTGGATTAAAATTAATTAATTTAAAGAAACCACATTTTCCATCCATGCCGCTTTGAGAATCTTAGACACTAAAAATAGCTGCCTTTTTTTTTTTTTATTTTAAATCGCTTCTTGTTCGACCAATTGTTATCGTTTCCGTTGCTTATTCTTTACATACATAAGCAAACCCAAAAAGTAAGAGCAAAAATAATCTTCGGCAGGAAGCATATAGTATGATTCACTAATTAACTGATCTTCATCCTTAGTTTTAGACGTAGATATATGGAATTATTTATGTTTTTCTTGTTTGGCCTTCTAACAAAAAAGAATTTCTGTCCACATTGAGCTTGCAAGTAATCATAAATCATTGGGTTCAAGGTGTTCATGGATGAATGTGTCTTGTTCTTCTAGAAATGCATTATAGGCTTCCTTGGAAAATGGAAATAAATTAGTTTCAATTAGTGTAATGGACAAATCTATAATATTTGATGACGCCAAAACACAACTTAGATGGAATTATAGTCTGTGATTAACCAGTAACACATACTGTGTATTTGGTACGATAGAAATCAAAGTCTGCATTCTACCGTGACAAGTAACCAGGTAGCCCAAGAGAATGGGGTTTCTGGGCACTCATAAGTCATAACCCATACCTTTTGGCCTGCCATAACTTTGCCTTGAAAAACCCAAATATCTTGTTTACTCGTGAAGTTACCATAAAAAATAGTGATGGCAAAATGTTTAAAAGAAAATAATTATCAACCTATATTATTCATTAAAAAATGAGTTGGATAATGAATTTTTTAAAAACGGGGTCAAATATGAATAAGAATCATATTATCCACTTAGAAAATGGATAACCAATAGATAAGTAATGGATTTAAATTTTACAATTGTAAAGCCTCAAATTGGGGTTGCTCAAGTTTGGGAGACTAGCTATTCTCCCAAAAGTGATGATACTCAAGAAGCCATTATTGATATGAATATCCATATTATCCATCGATTAACCTATTTTTTATCCGTATTAAATATCAGTCAGATCGGATAATTTATCCGTTTTTGCATTACTCCTTTTCGACCTGTACATCTTCGACCCGCTCGTTTGCCAACCCTAATCAAGAACTTGATGTCTGGTTAAATTATAGGCATAATACATATAGGTTACCCCTGACCTTGAGGCCAAATTCTTGTGAACATTTTTACAATGCGGGCGATCCTTTACATACTCTACCTTTTCAAAGTGTCTCTAAGACACACCTGCTCGATGCTTCATCACTTTGTTCCCAACAAGTGTATTGTAATGATTTGACCGGTCGTTTTGAGGTTTATCACGTCGTTTGGCTGTTTGAGGCCCTAAGTAGCTTCACTTAATGTATTGTGACTTGTACATATGGTGGGCATTGGATTTCGGGAAGTTCGGAGTCGATTGGAAAGAATCTCTAATTTCGAAAGCTTTAAGTTGGAAGAATTGACTAGGATTTAACTTTGAGTAAACGATCTTCGAATAAGGAATTGAAAGTTACAACAGGTTCATATGGTGATTTTGGACTTGGGCGTATGTCCGGATCGAGTTTTGGATGACTCGGGAGCGTTACGACACTTATTGTAGAAAGTTGGTATTTTGGAAGTATTCTATAAAATTGGGTTGAAGTGTATTTTAATGTTATCGATGTCCGTTTGAGATTTCAACCATGGGGAATAGCTTCGTATGGGGATGTTGGTCTTAGGAGAGCGTCCGGATGTAGATTTAGAGGTCTGTAGGTCATTTCGGCATCATTTGGTGAAAGTTGGAAGTTTGATGGTTTTTGGGAAGTTTGACCGGGAGTGAACTTTTTGATATGTGGTTCGGATTCAATTTCGGAAGTTGGAGTAGGTCCGTAATGTCGAACGTGACTTGTCTTCAAAATTTGAGGTTAATCCGACGTGATTTGATAGGTTTCGGCATCAGATGTAGAAGTTAGAAGTTCAATTTATTATCCTTGAATCGATGCACAATTTGTAGTTTTGATGTTGTTTGACGTGGTTTGAGGCTTCAACTAAGTTTATATCGTATTTTGGGACGTGTTGGTATTTTTGGTTAAGGTTCCAAGGGCCTCTGGTAGATTCCAAATGATCAACGGATCGAGTTGGACTTGGAAGAAGTGCTGAGGTAGCTGATATCTAGTCCAATCGCACCTGCGTGGAAAGGGCTGAGGTGCGAGCCCGCAGGTGAGGCGATGTGGTCGCAGAAACAAAATTTGGACTGATCTAGGATGCCCGCAGATGCGAGAAAAGCTCCGCAGAAGCAGAATGCAAGCTGGGCAGCTGGAGTTGCAGAATCGGAAGGTCTCCGTATGTGCGAGACCGCAGGGGCGCGTTTGGCATCGGAGGTGCGGAGCTGTGCTGGCCAAAGGGTATGCACATGTGCGAGGTTTTGGCTCACATGCTAGACTGCAGATGCGGTGAAGAGGCCGCAGGTGCGATAGTCAGGCTGGGCAGTGTTCTTTTAAAACGAAGGGTTTGACTCAATTCCACTTCATTTCGTTCATGGGAGCCACTTTTGGAGAAATTTTGGAGTGCCATCTTCATAAACTATTATGGGGTAAGTGATTTCTTCACATTGTGAGTTAACTACATATTTTTTATATGGATTGGTGTCATACCTCTTTTTTCAACCCTATAACAAGGTTGAGTTAGGAGAGTTTTTCCAATTAAAATGACGTTTTGAAAAGGGATTATTTATTATTTAGAGTCGCCACTTGGAATTGAGTTTTGGTATTCCAAGTCACCTTTTATTGAATCCCTTATCAAAAGGAAGATTTGACTCTTAATTCATGGTCTACGAAAATAGAAAACTGAGTAAGAAATTCTGTTAACCGAGGGGAAGGAATAAGGCACCTCTCGAGTCCCGTGGTTCTAGCACGGTCGCTTTATTGACTAATGTAAGGCTTAAATCAATTTTTAGCTATTCTTGTATTTTATTGATTATGGCTTATTTATTATCGCTTAATTAATTATTATATTTTATTAATTATTTTCACCAAGATGCGGAACACATACAAGGTACTTCTTTGAAATTAAGTGTTAAGACAAGATATGGAATGTATACATGGTTATAACAAAATTATTTTAAATCTAAAGGTATCGAGACGCGGAATGCGCACATGATCCTTTTATTATTCAAGCATATCAATCCAAGGTTTGATATGAACACATGGACTAATATTTAAAGTAAATCTAAAGTTTTTTTAATATTTTAGAGTATTTCATTTGTTTTGTCTCTTTCAAATTCGAGACATTTATTTGTATAATTTTATTATGATTACTTATTGCAACGAGTCTTAACTTAGTTCATGATTTATTTTCCTACCTCTTCCATTTACCTTCTATAGATAGTGCTACTTGAGCTCCAATTTGACTTGAGAATTAACAACAATGAAAAAGTGAAATAAAGAAAAATGTAATGATTTTTTTACTATTAACATGTTACATGCATCAAATTTAGTGTGCACAGTAATCATTAACAATTAGAAAACTTTTAAGCCGATCCTACAATATAAACTGTAACGATCGAAACTACTACTAAAAAAATGAAGTAGTTATCCACTAACAAGGTAAACAAAAGAAACACAAAAATAGAAAAAAAACCGAAAGTAAAAGAAACCTATAATTAACACTACTACAAATTAAAGTTCACTTCACTTAGTCTTGGACTTATTTTCTTCAGCAACTGTAGTAACATAACTACCTACAGCTTTAGAATTCCCAAGTTCTCCAAACAAAACTTTGTTTTTTAAGCTTTTCCTTAAGCATGAAAACAGTTTAGAAGGCAAGTACCATCTCTTAGAACACTTTATTATTATTAAGATTATTTCGCCAAAGTCATGCGAATGTGTACCTTGGTTTTAAGTTTAAAAATCGTAATTATGTTACACGAACGTATATATACTCACGATAATTTATTAAAGCGTGCCTAAGGCCTTCCACGAATGTTTATAAGAAATCGTAATTATATCACGCAAACATGTGCATAATCACAATAATTCAATTAATTAAGAACGCGTGTAAAACATCCTAACGTGTTCTAATACAAAGTATAACAATAAACTAAAGTGGTGCAATGTTTAAAGCTCAATTTCTCTTTACTTTCAGTTAAAGGTATTAAACGGGCCTACCGGGCCGGGCCAGTTCAAATTTTTTTGACCCCTACGGGTTCCGGGCCGAGCCGGTTTCGGGTTGTACATTAACGGGTTTAACAGGTTTGGGTTCATACGGGTAAAAATTAAACCGTACGGGTTACGGGTTGAGGGGGCCGGGCCGGGTTTAGTATAAATATTGTAAGTTATATTAATACAAAGTACTAACATAAAGAATACAAGGAAGATGAGAAAAAATTGCACTTATTGCAAGTGTTACTTTTATTTCTTAATTTTAAGTTTCAAACTTACAAAATGAAAGGTTTACATTTTTTTCAACAAGTAAAGTAGTAAATTCAAATGTTTTGCATCGCCTTAGTAAGTTCATCATAATCAATATGAACCGATTGACCTTCTTCTGGAGTGTTAAATTCGGATGGGTTTCCATGTGTTAATGAATCTCCAAGTTCCTCGTCTTCTAGGCTATCAACATCTTCCTTTTCTTGATTTCTTCGTTCCGATCTAATCCAATCTCTGAAACATACTAAAACTTTCCAAAGCATTGCTTCCCAATGAGTGGCGGGTGTCTCCAAGTTGTTGTCTTGCTTGGCTAAATGCACTCTCCAATGCAACAGTAGAAATTGGCACATTCAGCACGTCCCGAGCCATAGCGAAAAGAACAGAAAATTGCTTTCCATTCTCATGCCACCATCCCAACGGTAAAAATTCCTTTGTGCGAGGCTCTTTTTGCTTCTGCAGGTAGAATTGAAGTTCATCAATATTCCTGCTATTGGTTTGAGTGTTAGAAAATGTAGAAAAAATATTAAAACTATCAAGGTCTTCTTCATCATCCACAGTAGTAGAAGTGGTACAGTGCATAGCAGGATTAATATTGCCTACAGCACGAGCAGCATCATCGTATTCATTTGCATAATAATTATATAGTTGTTGTAAATATTCATTTAGCTTGTTCATAGAGACATATAAAGTTGGAGTTTCAGTTTCTCCAATCTCCATATAAGTATATAAAGCATTCAGTAATTGATGACAATCAGACATCTTAATAGAAGGATTTAATACTGCACCAATTAAGTAGATCAGAGGAATTGGAAAGAAATATTTTTTGAATTTTGCTTGCAATTTTTCAACAACATCCTTATATTTTTCTTTCTTCTTAAATTCAGATAGTAGAAAAGAAATTTCAGCTATATGTACTAAAGCCATAGTAACAGTGGGGTAATATGCTCCAAAAAACTCAACGGTAGCTGTATAAAATTTATGTAAAAATTTAACAACATCATTAATGACCTCCCAAGTATCACTTGTTAACATACGCCTTGGATCAGTACAATGCGCATCAGCAACTTCAGTTATTGGGAATCTATGTAGCAACATTTTAAAAATATGGGTACTGAGATTTCCACAAAAGTTTGTATGCTGGATTATGGAATGTATATCAACTGTCTCCTACTCTTTAACTTTAAATGGTGGTCTTACAAAGTCATTTGAAGGCAAAAGAGGGATGAGGCAGGGTGATCCTATGTCACCCTACCTATTTGTGATAGCTATGGAGTACCTGCAAAGAGAATTCAATAGATTGGCAGGAAATAAAGAATTCCATTTTCATCCAAGATGCAAAAAGCTAGGAGTAATGCATGTGTGCTTTGCTGATGACTTATTGATGTTTTGCAGAGCTGATCTAAAGTCAGTGAAATTAATGCAACATTCTTTCATGAAGTTCTCAAATGCATCAGGTTTACAAGCAAATCCAGAGAAAAGCTCAGTTTATATTGCATGCACAAATGAAAGGATCAAGAGTCTTATACTGCAGGAATTGGGTTACACTGAAGGTACTTTGCCCTTCAAATATTTAGGAGTTCCCTTAGCTCATAAAAAGTTATCTCTTCATCAATGCTGGCCATTAGTTGAAAAGATCACTGCAAGAATAAGTTGTTGGACTTCAAAACTCTTATCATATGCTAGTAGACTACAACTCATCAAGGCAGTCATTTTTGGGATGCAGTCATACTGGGCCCAAGTATTCTTACTACCAAAGAAAGTTAGCAAGATGATATAGGCTATTTGTAGATCATATTTATGGACTGGGCAGGCTGACATCTCCAGGAGAGCTTTAGTAGCATGGGATAAAGTATGCTTACGACAAATAATGGGAGGAATGAATGTGATCAACCTATGCCACTAGAACAAGGCTGCAATAATGAAACATTTATGGGCTCTCACAAAGAAGAAAGATTGTTTGTGGATTAGATGGGTCCATACTTATTACATAAAAAATAGGAGTATTGACATTGTTCCTATACCTAAGAATGCAGCTTGGGTTGTAAGGAAAATTATTGAGCAAAGACAGTTCATACTGAGCATACCAGCTCTGCAAGGTAATGTTCAAGAAAGGCTGGAATCCTTGCAAAGCACAAATGGTAAATTCAGTATCAAGAAGCCCTATACTCTGCAAACACCCCAAGAACAGAAGGTTTATTTGAAAAACTTGATCTTGCACCCTCATATTCATCCAAGACACAAGTTTAACATGTGGTTGAACATCCATAGGAGAATAGCAACTGTGGATAGATTGCAGAGAATAGGTATCTCAGTTAACACAATGTGTGTTTTCTGTGGCCAAGCAGAAGAACTATTGGAGCATCTCTTCTTTGAATATTCATACACAAATGCTATCTGGAAAAGACTGCTCAATTGGATGGGAGTTCAAAGACAAATCCAACCTTGGGCGGAGGAGTTAAAATGGTTGACCTACCAGGCAAGGAAGAAAAAAGGAATAAGCAACATCATCTCAGCTGTATTTGGCATGCTGCTGTATAATATATGGAGAGATAGAAATGCAATCAGGTTCAACAATGGACGCACTTCAGTAGAACATATTTGCAGAGAAATCACATCCTACATCCACATTAAGATCCATGTACACAACAGTTGGAGGAACTATATAGAAGACTTAGATAGATATCCGTAATGGTTGAAATGTAATTCTGTTATTCTAGACTCTTACTAGTGCATATGTATAGAAGCAAATATTGTAATTAGTATAGAATACAGGTGATATCTCTATGTAATAGTGAAGAATAGGCCAAAGTAGTATAGGACTGGTCAGCAGATCCTGTTATGTAAAGAACAATTTTGATAAATGAAAACGTCAATTTATCAAAAAAAAAAAATTTTAAAAATATATATGTATAATTCCATCTAGTAACAATTTCGTCTGGCATGAATCTAGATTTAAGGTTATACAGGATACACTTATTCTTAAATTTCTTTATTCTAGATTGTTTATTATTTTCTTGAATAACACCAACTGCTCTTCTAACATGAGTAATCTCAACTGAAAATAAATCAAGTCCACTTTTAACAATTAAATTATAAACATGACATGCACACCTAACATGAAAAATATCATCAAGAGGTGATTTCAAATGCATTTTTAATATTGAAGTTGCGGCATTATTATTAGAAGCATTATCAAAAGACATACACAATAATTTTTTGTTTAGATTATAAAATTCAGCAACTTCAACAATAGTACTACTTATAAACGCAGCAGTATGACTCTGATCTTCAT
>MU691540.1:2545-16274 GCA_026770625.1 Nicotiana glauca
TATTTTACTCAAACTTGGAGTTTTAAACGATATTTGAACTATCATTTGAGCTGAGTAGTATTGTTTTACTGATGCCCGAGGGGCTTTTTGACCATTGTTGGACTGATTGAGGCCGAGGGCCATATGTGAGGGCATGAGGAGTGATGTGAGGAGGCTTTCAGGCCTCGAGTGATATGTGATGAGGCTTTCAGGCCTCGAGTGTTATGTGTGCATATGCATATACATGCATGGATCGGACTGCACGCCGCAGTAGTACATTGCATGGATCGGACTGCACGCCGCAGTAGTACATTGCATGGATCGGACTGCACGCTGCAGTAATATATAATATGGATCGGACTTCACGCCGCAGTAATATATTATATGGATCGAACTGCACGCCACAGTGATATGTTATGTGGATCGGACTGCACGCCGCAGTATTATTGCGCTTGGGCTGTAGGAGCCCTTTCGGAGTCTGTACATACCCCCAGTGAGCGCAAGGTACCCATGGATCGGGCTACGCGTCGTAGCGGTCATATGCATTGCATTGAATTCATGCACCCACTCCTGTTTGCACTACCTGGCATGACATTTAGCACTCATATATCATTGGCATACATATTATTACTTGCCTTGTTGATCAGATACTCTAGTGTTACTTGTTATGGAGTGTTGAGCCCGAGGGGCTGATATTGTCTTTGGTGAGTTGGGAGTGCTGAGCCCGAGATGGCTGAGGTTGTACTTGGTGAGTTGGGAGCGAGCCCGCAGGGCTCATACTGCACTGAGAGGTTGATACTGAGCCCAAGGGGCAGATTTCTGACTATTTCCTACTTGTTGAAACTTATTTTGCAACTGTTGAAAAGACATACTTTCAAAAGAGATTTTTAACTGTGCTTGAGACTTTCTAAAGAATTTTCTTGATGTTACAATTTTACTATCTTTCTTAGAGGGTTGTACTGTCTTTTATAGCATTTTGGTATGCCTATACGTGTTTTTCTTATCGCTCAGATATTATTCTCTTTTATTACCACTGAGTTGGAAGTACTCACTTTACTCCCGCACCTTGCGTGCAGTTGCAGGTATTTCTCACCCGGTAACGGGTTATTTGCAGGACCGAAGACCATATTCCGGTAGTTGAGCAAGGTGACCGCCAGCGTTCGCGGCATCGTATTCTATCTTTGAATTCCAGTTTTATCTTGTATATATATATTTTGTTGGTCCAATAATAGAGTCCCTACTCATTAGACGCTCGTGACTTGTGACACCCCGGTCGGGCTATATTGGGTTTTATTTATACTGATTAATTCATATTCGAACTGTTATATAACTGATTAACTGCTTTAAGTGGTGTTCCGAGATGGTCTGGCTGGCCTTGTCTTCACCGGGTTTAGGAATTGGGTCGTGACAGCCACCACCGTGGGGCGTTAGGGCGGCAGCGGCGTTAGGGCGGAGCCGGCGGAGGAAGATGAGGTACGATGAAGGTAACGTTTATCTCTAGGGTTGAATGAATTTTCGGACACTTTTATAAACTATGTTAAACAAATCTGGACCGTTGGATTGTGGGCAATGGACGGCATGGATTTCTTAACGCCAAAACGGCGTCGTTTTGATAACAACCAGACCGGGTTGGTGGGCATTTGGCCTACTTGGGGCAAGATTTATGCACGATTGGGCCTGGGAGAGGAGTCTGATTAAGTGGCCCATACTTTATTTCCCTTATATTTATTTTCCTTTTCTTTTTCAATTTCAAAATAAATTAATTCTCTCTTTTTCCTTTTCAAAAATTAACAAAAAATTGAAATTAATTCCTAGAGACCTTGACTAACTAAAATAAAACTAACTAAACCTAAAATGATTATTAAAAACAATTAAGTAACAAAAAACTGACAAAATCAAGGCTAGAATTAAAAAGTGCATTTTTAAGCTACTTTTTGTAATTTTTCATTTTATAAAACAAATGATTTCTAACTAACCCTAAAATGCAAAGTTAAATCCCAAATTGTTAAATGCAACATATTTTTATATTTTTTGCTAATTAAAATGCACAAAACAGGATGCAAACAATTAACACACAATCATGCAATTAATTCCTAAAATTCAAATAATAAAAGAAAAATCCTAATTCTAATGAATTTTGTAGGAATAATTTAAGCGTGGAAAAAATTACATGCTCACATATGTCCCAAAGTGACCTCTCGACCGGCAAGCTCCACGAACTTGAGCAGCATGAGGAAAAGCTTGTACACATACGGTGAAAGTTGAGCCAGGCACAATTTATAGAAATGGTAGAAGTCTATCACTAGGGAGGGGAGATAAAGCATATACCCAACAATAAAGGGGTATGCGTAGAATGTACAGTATCCTGGGTGGTCAAAATGTACAATATCATCTCCCGTCGTTGGACATCTCAACATGGTTTGGACTCCCCCATTTGGTCTTAAGCGTCACAATCACCGCTTCATCCATAATAGAGGGAACAGGATTTGGTTCTTCTCCGGCAGAGCTGTTGAAGTCGGTCCATAACTTCCTTGGACGGGGCAATATTTCAGCCACTGTTGGAACCCCCTCATCTTCTACCGCCTCCGCTTCTTCTCCGGGAACAAGTGTATCGTTTTCTGGCACCGAAGCTTCGGTGAGTCTGTCGGAACGGGAAAATATACCAGCCATTGGTCTCGATTGATTGGAATAAATGCGTAAGAGGAATTAAGAGGGAAGATGGTGGCGTCAAGTTCTAATTGATAGAAGAATGAACTCATAAGTTTGGAATATTAATGAAGGTAAAGGTTTGTAAAATTCTTCAGATGAGTCAGAAAATGTAGCGGAAAAATGGTGTTTCCTCCTATTTATAGGAACATAAATGTCCTGAGCGAGAAACCTAAGAGCTGCCAATCAAAAATTGATAGGGCACTGGAAAGGATACGGTACCTAGGAAACATTCACCACAACAATGCATAAAGGGCATTCATGACGCTGCAAACCGATGCAATGATTTAGTTCCGAACGGACGTAACTATCCGATAGTACCATCGAAATGTCATACCACCTCCCCAACCTAAGGGTCTTGGTCAAAGCACAATGATTAGATTTCTCCTAACTTGTAAATCAACAAAGTCTATCTGTTGAGCCCGCCAATAAGTGGCTCCATCGGACGGAGGGACTAACTGTCTGGGTCAAAATCTGACCACAGGCTAATCGTTCCTAAGAGAAACAATATGGGGTCGACCATGTCTTAGTCGTGACCACAAGACAAGACGACAAAGAGCACCTCGACCATTGTCGGGGCCAAATCGTAAGAAAATGCACATCTCGGAACAAATGTGGATGTCAAGCTAACGATAGAGGGAACAGTGATGAGAAAGTACACTGGTCAAAAATCATTGGGAAAATAGGCAAGCTGTTAATATAAATAGGGTTAACTAAACCCAAAAGAGAGAGGAACAACTTCCATAAAGGGTACAAGAAGGGGAATCTTTTCATGATCAATGACCCTTTCTCTTTCTTTCCGTTGCTCCCATGTTTATGATGCAAGTCTGTTTTAGATATAAACTCATCACACATGATTGATGTATTACTATCATATGAGAAACACTATTCGGTATTATTCTTTCTTTTATCTTTACACTATGTATATCTAGATCTGAGATTAATTATGTTTGGCTAAGATTTACCTTCTACAATTTTACAAATTAGTTCGACAAAAGGGTTTTATATTTTTTGTTCAAACAATGTTAGAATATATTGATCTTTGGCCAATCCGTGAAGCATGTTACAAGGGTAAACAGAATTGATTGCACTATTGATCCCGCATTTAGTCCAATACAAAGCCCCTTCCCGCTTAAATGGAGAAAGAAACCTGATAATATGCCCATTGGATTGCTGTTGGGATCAAAAAAATATGATGCATGCGGAAACTAACAATACAAAGCTTGGTGAATGATAAATCAAACGACAAAGAGAAATATATTAAACTAAGCATAATAGTTTATAATAGTTTCGTCAATTGATCTATATATAATAAAAATAATATAAAAGAAGAAAAAATATCGAGATAAAACTCTCCCCCTAAACAAAACTCTTTAATGACTACATTGTGGATATTTTTTTTTCTGCTCTTGTGAGAAGCAGAGATCCTTAATTTATAGATGTGCTCTTGTCCTCCAAGAAAAGGATAAGACATATTAAGGAGATTTAATCCTTTTAGGTACAGTGTTTGAATCAATAGAGAACCTTTTCTTCTGTATGAATCGATATTATTCCATTCCAAATCCTTCCCGATACCTCCCAAGGAAAATCTCAAATTTGGATCCCCAATTGATGGGTCAATTTGAGCTTATCCATGTTGTTATGCACGATTTGAATAGGAATCTGTTTTTTGAAAGATCATGACTTTTGTACTTTGGTGGGTCTCCGAGATCCTTTTGAGACCTATGTTGAAGGGATATCTATCTAATCTGATCGATTGCACAAAACCTACGATAGCAACGGAATCAAGGAAAGTATATAGAAAAGACAGTTCTTTCTATTACATTAGATTAGTATTAGTTAGTGATCCCAACTTAGTGAGTCTGATGAATTGTTGGCACCAGTCCTACATTTTGTCTCTGTGGACCGAGGAGAAAAGGGGCTGGACGGGAGTAAGATTGTACCATGAGAGAAGCAAGGAGGTTTCCATTCCTTCAAGAAAGAGAGTCCTAATAGATTAGAAATTCAGGGTAAATCTTAACAATTGCAACCAGATAATATGAATCAAGATTGAGATAGGCTCCCAAATGCTGCCACCCTGCAACACCTATAGTTGAATCCTGAAATTCTGTGTATCCTAGTTGCAGGCGTGCTACTATTGTATTCCATTCTATACGATGATGAAATAAGAACCAAGCACTTACATTCAACCCATTTGGCCATAAATATTTGGCTAAAAATTTTGAAATAATAATTGGATAATACTTCCAAATTCCCTTTTTTTTCTTTTAACTTCGAACTTCTTTTCTTCAATTGAATCTCAACCAAGTCGTGTCTTTCATGTACATATTCAACCTTGCATATGTGTACCCAATAGTATTTTATCAGTTGAATGTTTTTAGATATTTAATGTCACGATCCAAAATCTAACACAAGTCGTGATAGTGCCTATAGTGTTACAAGGCAAGACTATTTCCCAAAATATTATTACTAAATCGATTATAAGAATTTAATATAAAATTTTCAACATTTAAATTTCTCTAACTAAATCAACTATAAGTATAATCAACATAAAATACAGAAAAGAGCCCCAAACTTCAGAGTGTCACTAAGTCATAAGCATCTAAAACTATGAACTAAGATATATAAACTGTCTAACTGTCCAAAATAAGAAATGACAAAAGGAGTAGCAAGGTCCTGAAGACACTAGCAGCTATCTTGCAATCTCCATAGATAGCCCACTTGAACTCAACGATCGTCACGCCCTAACTCACCTGGATCTACACATAAAGTGTATGGAGTAGTATGAGTGAAACCACCTCAGTAGTAACATGAATAACTAAGGAACTGAGTAGTAGTGACGAGCTACGTAAATAGTCCAACTATTGATTTTCACAATTTAAAAATAAACAGAAGTAAACAAGTACATAACTCAATAAATGCCACAAAGAAATTTAACAAATAAATGTAGCAACAGCAAAAGTAAATGCAACCTCACAGCAATATCACTCCATCACTCAACTCTCGCACTCATCACTCAACACTCAATACTCTGTGCCCACTAGGGTATGTACAGACTCTAGAGGGGCTCCTAAAGCCCAAGCGCTAAGCACGGACAACTCACGTGCCATCATATCAATACCTGTATCTGCACGGTCAGCTCACGTGCTACGCGGGCAACTCACACACTATGGTATCAATACCTGGACCCATACGGTCAACTCATGTGCTACGTGAACAACCCACACGCTATGGTATTAATATCCTCACAACCAGGCCATCATATCAATACCTGGATCTGCACGGTCAACTCACGTGCTACGCGAATAACTCACGCGCTATGGTATAATTATCTAAACATGCACGGTCAACTCATGTGCTACCCGAAAAACTCACACGCTATGGTATTAATATCCTCACAACCAGGCCCTCGGTCTCACTCAATCATGTACCTCATTGACCTTACCATTATCAACAAATAAGGAAACACAACCCACATCAAGTATTACAACATATTAGCAAATAATAGAGACTGAGGTAAACATGTACAATAATTTCTATGACTGAGTACAAATAATGTGACCATGAATAAAGCCTAAGCATGATCTCAAACATGAAGGCCAACAAGTTCAACAACAAGTAAATACATAACCATAGATAATAGCTATTAGGCCTCGCAGCCTCATGTGACTGACTAAGTCTCAATATCTCGCTGTGTACACCCACATGCCCGTCACCTAGCATGGTATCACCATCAAACAATCACATGATATCAATTTCTCTGGATTTATACCTTCAAAGCTAGAGTTAAAATTGTTACTTACCTCAACAGTGTAAAATCCTTCTTCGGGATGCCCTCGTCTCTGGACTCGGTCTCCAAAAGCTCTGAATCTTTTCATAATTAGAATACTACTATCAACATAGACTAAAGAATCAAATTACACAATAAAAACTACATAAATATGCCAGAATAAAAAATCAGCCAAAACTCGGTCCCCCGGCCCACGTCTCAGAATCAGTCAAAAATGGCAGAATAATATTCCTCGTCCTCTCTCGAGTATAACCATATAAAATTCGACAAAATTGAATTTCGTTTGATCCCTCAAATCCTCACTTAAAACTCTCCAAAACTTAAACCCTAACTCCTTTAATTTCACTTTGAAATCATCAGTCAAATCCCAAAAATGAAGATGGATTCGTGAAATATAGCCAAAATCCAATCGCGAATACTTACCCCAATCGATATGGTAAAAATTGTCTCCAAAATCGCTCAAATTCGAGCTCCCCAAATCAAAATATGACTGAATGAACAAACACTAGTTTTATATATTTTTCTGCTAGCTATTCTGCCTCATTTCTTGTGCCATACAAGCCCCCGAAACTCGTATTTTATGCCTTCAATGGATTCCTTGTTAAATTCTAGTCAAGTTAGGCTTTTGAATCACTCAATTTGACGTTATAATGAATGAGATATGTAGGTTTTAATATTTGCAAATAGTGCAGATTTTTAAATACGCCGTCAATGGCAATTTCATAATTACTATAAAAAAAATCTGGCAACCTAATTTTTAGTAAAATTACCATAAAATTCTCATACAATGTCCAAATTCGACGTTTCTTTTTGCTACGGGTCTATAATTACGATACGGATCTAATGCTTCAATCAAAAACGAAATCAGAGCTCATTAGTTCAATATGATATCATTTATGCTTGAAGAAACAGCATCGAAACATACGAAAAACAAGCGCAACACAACGCAGCCTATCTAAAACTCACCTGGGGCTCTCGAACTTAGTCGAACCTTCGGAACAATTAAAACAACACCAAAATACTAAATCAACCTCGAATTCAAGCCTATGAACTTTTAAACTTTCAACTTTCGCCAATTCAAGCATAATTCTAGCACGGACCTCCAAATTATATTCTAGACACACTCCTATGTCTAAAATCATCCATTGAAGCTAATCAAGTCATAAAAATCCAAATCTGAATTCGTTTACTCTTAAGTCATCTTCCGATTGACTTTTCTAACTTAGCTTTCTAACTAAGAGAACAAGTGATCATTTCACTCCAAAACTACTCTGAACCCAAACCTACCAACTCGATACAACTCAACACAACTGAAAAACACATAAAGAAATAAAATTAGGAGAAACTGGTTTATAACTCTCAGAACGACTGATCGGGTTGTTACTTCCTCCCCCTCTTAAACAAACGTTCGTCCTCGAACGAGTCTAAAATCATTTCTAGAGTCTCAATAGGTGAAACCTTCAGCAATACCTTCTCGTCACAGTCAAATCATATGAACTCATCTCGCAGTCAGATCATACTCGTCACGTATCCATCCAGCCACCATTTCCACTAATATGGATATACCGGACATATAGGTGCATAAGCACGCGCTCCCATAATCAACACCTAAGTGCTCAATCTACAGTCAAAACTCGGCCTCAAGTCTTCCAAACTAGGCCAATATCAACAAACATACATCACGTCTCGCATCTCATCTAGGAAATCAAAATCCATCGATGCACAACTGATACTGACCGCTCATGTGCTCATACGAATACTTGGAAGGAATTCAAAGAGTTACAATTCAAACTAAAACACGAATTCAAGGAGGTGAAGTTTTCCTAAAGATTGTGCAGCCCCTTGAAGATAAGTACAAATGTCTCCATACCGATTCGCAAGACTCTACTAAACCCGCTCATAAATCGTGAGACCTATGTAACTTAGGCTCTGATACCAATATATCACGACCCAAAATCTAATCCAAGTCGTGATGGCGCCTATAGTGTTACAAGGCAAACATATTTCCCAAAATATTACTACTAAATCGATTATAAAAATTTAATATAATATTTTAAACATTTAAATTTCTCACACTAAATCAACTCTGAATATAATCAATATAAAATACGGTAAAGAGCCCTAAACATCAGAGTATCACTAAGTCAGGAGCGTCTAAAACTATGAACTAAGATAGATAAACTGTCTAACTGTACAAAATAAAAAATGACAAAAGGAGTAGCAAGGTCCTGCTGACAATAGCAGCTATTTTGCAATCTCCCTAGATAGCCGGCCTGAACTCAACGATCGTCGCGATGTAACTCACCTGGATCTGCACATAATGTGCAGGGTGTAATATGAGTGCAACCACCTCAGTAGTAACAGGAATAACTAAGGAACTGAGCAATAGTGACGAGCTAAGTAAAACAGTCCAATTATTTATTTTCACAATTTAAAAATAAACAGAAGTAAACAAGTACATAACTCAGTAAATGTCATAAAGAAATTTAACAAATAAATACAGCAAAAGCAAAAGTAAATGCAACCTCACAGCAATGTCACTCCATCACTCAACACTCGCATTCAGCACTCAACACTCTGCTCTTATTAGGGGTGTGTACAGACTCCGACGGGGATCCCAAAGACCAAGCGGTAAGCACATACAAGTCACGTGGCATCATATCAATACCTGGATCCGCACGGTCAACTCACGTGCTTCGTAGACAACTCACATGCTATGGTCTCAATACCGAGACCCGCACGGTCAACTCACGTGCTATGCAGACAACTCACACGCTATGGTATTAATATCCTCATAACCAGGCCATCATATCAATACCTGGATCCGCACGATCAACTCACGTGCGATGTGGACATCTCACGCGCTATGGTATAGTTACTTGAACCCGCACAGTCAACTCATGTGCAATGCGAACAACTCATGCGCTATGGTGTTAATATCCTCACAACCAGGCCGTCGGTCTCACTCAATCATGTACCTCACTGGCCTCACCATCATCAACAAATAAGGGACATAACCCACATCAAGTATTACAACATATTAGCAAATAATAGAGACTGAGATAAATATGTACAATAATTTCTATATGACTGAGTACAAATAATGTGAGCATGAATAAAGCCTAAACATGATCTCTAACATAAAGGCCAACAAGTTCAAGAACAATTAAACATATAACCACACATAATAGCTATTAGGCCTCATAGCCTCACGGGACGGACCAAGTCTCAATCCCTTGCGGTGTACACCACATGCACATTACCTAGCATGGGTATCACCACCAAACAATTACATGACATTAATTTCTCTAGATTTATACCCTCAAAGCCAGAGTTAAAACTGTTACCTCAACAGCGTAAAATCCTACTTCGGAATGTCCTCGTCTCTGGACTCGGTCTCCAAAAGCTCCGAATCTATCCATTATCAAAATACTACTATCAACATAGTCTAAAGAATTGAATTCCACAGTAAAAACTACATAAATATGCCAGAAATTCAATATCGGCCAAAACCTCGCCCCCGGGCCCACATCTCGGAATCCATCAAAAACTAGAAGAATATAATCCTCGTCCTCTCCCGAGTCTAACCATATAAAATTCGTCAAAATCAGACTCCGTTTGATCCCTCAAATCCTTACTTAAAAATCTCCAAAACTCAAACGCTAACTCCCTCAATTTTACTTTGAAATCGTCAGTTAAATCCCAAAAACGAAGATAGATTCATGAAATATAACCAAAATCGAGTAAAAAATAGTTACTCCAATTTATATAGTGAAAATCGCCTCCAAAATCGCCCAAATCTGAGCTCCCCAACTAAAAATATGATTGAATGAACAACCTTAGTTTTATATATTTTCTGCCAGATATTTTGCCTCGTTTTGCATGCCAAACAATCCCGAAACTCGTATTTTATTCCTCCAATAGATTCTTTATGCAACTCTGATCAAGTTAGGCTTTTGAATCACTCAATTTGACCTTATGATGAATGAGATATGTATGTTTTAATATTTGCAAATAGTGCAGATTTTTAAATACACCGTCAATGGTAATTTCGTAATAACTCTGAAAAAAATCTAGCAACCTAATTTTTAGTAAAATGACCATAAAATCCTCATATGATGTTCAAATTCGACGATTCTTTTTCTACTGCTTTAATCAAAATCGAAATTGGAGCTCATTTGTTCAATATGATATCATTTATGCTTGAAGAAACGGCATTGAAACATAAGAAAAAAACTACGCAACACAATGCAAATCTATCCGAAACTCACCTGAGGCCTTCAGGACCTCACTTAATAGTCAAACAATAATATATCACTTCCAGAACTTAGTCGAACCTTCGGAACACTTAAAACAACACTAAAACACCAAATCAACGTGGAATTCAAGCCTATGAACTTCTAAACTTTCAACTTTCGCCAATTCAAGCCTAATTCCACCACAGACCTCCAAATTATATTCTGGACACACTCCTAAGTCTAAAATCACCCAACGAAGCTAATCAAATTATAAAAATCCAAATCTGAATTCGTTAACTCATAAGTCAACTTCCGGTTGACTTTTTTATCTTAGCTTTCTAAATAAGAGAACAAGTGATCATTTTACTCCAAAACTACTCCCAACCCAAAGAGATATGTCAAATATGCAAAAGGTCTATATTTTCCTTTAATGAAAAGTAAAAATGTTGAAATAATATTTGGAGAATTTTAAAACTTCCAAATACCCCTTATCAACTTTTAAATTCAAACATTTTTTTCCTACAATTCTCAACCAAGTCATGTCCTTTTTCATGTATAAATTTAACATTGCATACTAATAATATTTTATTAATTGAATCTATTTAGACATTTAATAAATATATGTGTTTTGCTATATTGCAGAATAATTCCTTACTATGTATAGGATAACACTCTTTCGTATTACTTTGGAGTTCATATTATTTCCTTAACTCAGGTTTGCTGAGACAGTGAATTATTAAATACTCATAAACACACCCTTGTGTGTGCAGACCAAAATTTTGTGGTACTAGTACTTATAACAGTCAATTAATCTTGAGCGCTTTGCTTTAACGAAGCATCCCAGAGGAAACTTGCAAGTATACCAAGACATTTCTACAACTACATACAAGATTAAAAAAAAGTTTGACCTTGTCGTAATTGGCCTGTGCACCCATATATCAGTGTCGAAGCTCGCGGGTGGCGTACCACCCTCTCATCACGATATAGATCTGCCATGTGTGCAACCACGTGGCAACATAAAAGCAAGTACAGAATGAAAGTTCAGATGGGGGTCCATATGTTCACGGCAAAAATTTTTGTGCAGTAAAATAAAATAAAAGCAGCTACAATATTTTCATTCATTAGCAAAAAGACATGTTGAATGAGGAGCAATGAAAAGACTTAAATACCCCCGTGTACGAAAGAATGTTGGCCGTGTGCTGTGTGTATTGCCTATTACCAATGTAGAGCTGGGTCTTGCTACATGGTCATGACCAACATCTCTTCTCTTCTCTCTCTACCACTTAGTTAAAGGAAAAACACACTTGAAACTCGAATGCAGAATAAGGATAAATAGTTGTAACTCTACAAGCATAGTTCAAAACATGCACGCACACACACAGGAGAAGAACTCACCTCTACCAGTACGTCTTCAATCTAATCAACTAATTGCATTCATTAAAGGAAAAATATATGTTTTTACTTTCTTGAATTGAAAGCTTCTTGTGCTACCTTGGTGATTTGAAGCTACGAGTAGAAGATCCTTCAAATACTCATATTGTATACGGTAAAATTATGTGCCCCGATTTTGTGGGCTCGAAGGCTCACATCGAGGAACTGAAGGCTCGCGTCGAGGAATAAATTAATTCACTACAAGAAAATCATATATTACATGGAGATTTTGTTGGGGATTATATAAGAAAATTCGATAAAAACACCCTAGATAATTTATTTGGAGATTTTGAATCCGCATAAAAGTTACCGGTTGTTTTAAATTCACATGTGAATTACCTGTGAATTGCGAAGTTTGTAAGCATGTGATTTTTACCCTATATGAAATACTCCTACAAAATTCAAGAAAAATATATTTTTCCATAGTTATTTACCATTTTTAGGAGTTTTTATAGATTTTATTAATTGTTTGCATTTTTCTTGCATGTTTAAGTTTTAGTTAAATCATGAAAAATACAAAAAATATTATGCATGGCATTTAGGCTTTATCTTTACATTTTTAGGATTAATTAGTAATTATTTATTTTATAAAAATCAAAAATCACAAAAAATGCTTCATTTTTATATTTTTTCCTTTTATTGATTTTTTCGCTTTTAATTTAGGATTAAGTGGTTTTTATAATTGTTATAATTAGCTAATTAGTCTAATCTTACATTTTAGAATTTTTAATTTGTAGGATTTTAATTAAAAGAGAAGGAAAAAATTAGAAAAATAAAAGAAAGAATTGAAAAAAAAGGTTTATCTTGTGAAATTAGCCCAACTCTCACCCAACCCAAATCTGATCCAAGATCCCTGAACACACAAAGAACAGACTCCCTACCCTAATAGTTTAATCCCTAGCGACAATAATCAGGAGCAAAAATGAAAAACTCAGAAGCATATACAAGGATTTTTGAAACACAAGATTCTCGCAAATTTCTGGAACATGGAGGACTTGGTTTAGAGTCATTATTTTTTCCGACGTCATCTTCAACGCAATCTTGCCAACTCCTTCAATTTTGGCCGTAGATGAATTTCCCATGAAGATTGTCTCGTCGGGACCTGCGGATGCATAAGAAGAAAATAACTCCTTGTTAGCAAAAACATGGCGGGTGGCTCCAGAATCTATCCACCATTCTTTCGGATTTCTTACCAAGTTGCATTTAGACAACATGGCACACAAGTCTTCCATTTCTTCTTCAACCATGTTGGCTTGATTCTTTTTCTTCTTATCATTCTTTGGCGCACGACGATCCACTGTCTTATGCCCAGTTTTTCCACAATTGTGGCAATTACCCTTGAACTTCTTCTTGATTGGGTAATTCTTTAGTCCAGAAGCTTTCTTCCTCTTCTTATTTTGTGGTGTCTCCTCTACAATGTTTGCCCCCATTATTGTCGAGTGTCCACGTGACTTCTTTTCAGCATTTTTGTTGTCCTCTTCTATTCTCAAACAAACAATCAAGTCTTCTAGTGTCATTTCCTTCTGTTTGTGTTTAAGATAGTTCTTAAAATCCTTCCACAGCGGAGGTAACTTCTCAATGAAAG
>MU691540.1:17070-38916 GCA_026770625.1 Nicotiana glauca
TAATGGATTAAATCCTCCCAGGATAAAACGGAATAAACCTTCCTGCAACAGTGGCAATACAAACTGCAGGATACCAACGAACTCAAAGAACGGAGCAAAATCACACTTACGAATTTGAGAGAGAGAGACTGCGAATTAGGATGCGGTATATTCAGAAAGAAAGAAGCTCTGGAGTGTTTTTCGTGTGTAGAAAATGGAGTCATGCCTCAGAATTTATAGGCAATTATCAGAAGTGGTGTCTGGAAAAGGTGCATTTTCAGAAGAATACGCAGCCTGCCGCGTGTCAGAGAGGCTTTCTGAATCTGCCTGCCGCGGTTCTACCGCGGTCGCGGTAGAACAGCAGCCAGAGAGGTTCTGGCGTATTTTCAGCATTGATTTGGCATTTAATTAATTATTAAATAATTAGATAAATTTTGTCCAAAAATAATCTTATCGATCGATCATTTTCCAAATCCAAATCCAAATCCGAAGCCGAGACGAGTGAGCGAGCGACGACGGCGTGAGGGTTCATTCTCTTCAACTCCTTTTAAGAGCTTTAAGAAGTGATTCTATATATAAGCACACAAATGTGGGTGTCCCTCACCAATGAGGGATAAAGTGCAAGACAAAAGTTCACTTCTTCAAATTTTTATTTTCCCTCCATTTTCAATTCACACTTCTACTACTTTAAAGCACAATGACTTAAAGTCCAACAGATATACATTTCTGCCCATCAAGGAAAATACTAAGATGGAGTTTGTTACTATTTGGTAAAGAAGCAATTTTTTTAAACTAAAAATGGAGGGAGTACGCATGTCAGTGCGTTAATTGATTACTTTTTCTTCTTTTCAATCATTCAAGATATATGAGAAGTAGAAAAACATTTTTAATTTTAAAAGGTAATAGTTCGATTTAAAATCAAAATAGATTCGATACAACATAACAGAATTTAAAAAACGATCAAATTAGAAAAAATTCAAATATGATTCTATAAAATTTCAAGTTTTATTTTTGAATGAAGTGAACGATAAAAAGCTTATTAGTTTAATAGTTTACCCACCTTTATTTAACTCTCGAATTCCACAAACGGACTTATGGAGTTCAATGAAAATGGTATAAACGACTTCTCGAGTTTTGCGACGACGATGTCGCTTGAAATACAGACTATAGTAGATCTCGAACTTATTTCTACTAAGGTATCTCATAGGAGTATTTATACATTGTAGGGCTTACGCGCTGAATCCCACATACAGCAAAAGAGGCAGTAGAAGACCATGATGCAGTACCAGTTTTGAGCAGCGAACGGGCATCAACCTCTGGAACAAATTGGGAAAACAATGGTGTACCACAACCACTTCCTACTAACTTTTTGTGTTGTAATGATAGTTCCAATAGGAACGCCACAAACAATGTAGTAGCTAGTACTAGTAATAGCTTAGTTTAAAAATGTATTAGGGCAACCGCAGCACTCTCATCTCTTTACACATATTGTTTATAGGCTATAATTACGTATTTTAGTCGCTTATTACACTCAAATTTACTGTACTTTAATTGAGTTTGAGATTTAATCGCTAGTGTCTTGAACTAATTGTGTGTTTTATGCCTTGTAGTAGTGATTCTGAGTTATGTAGATGTTATAAAATGAATTCAAGTGATTTGAAGCTTTAAAGTCTAAGTAAAAACCCAAGGAATTAATCCGGGATCGTATTTGGAGATCGACGGATGATAGAGCAACAAAACGAAGAATCGAGTAGGCATATTGCGCACTATCTAGTAAAACATAACTTTTTACAGAGAACTCCATTTTGGCTCCATAATATATGGTTGGAAAGGTAACTCAAAGGGCTACAACTTTTATGTTTTATATTTTTCCAAATTCCAAATGGAAAAAGGTGAAAAACGCGGTCGAAACTGCGACCGCGGACATGATACGGACTGAGGCAGTACACTGGGAAAGTATCGTGCCCGTACCGCGCCCGGACCGCGGCTGCTGACGTCCAGGCCTGAAAACTTATTATTTTTCGTGTAGGAGAAGGTATAATTGTTTGGGGCCGGCCCTACTTGGTATATATACATGGAAAAATGGTATTTTGTAGGGATGAGATAAATTTTTGACACAGATTCGACCTAAGGAGGCAGAGACACAATAGGAGTAAGGCGGAGAATTCTTCTACGAGTTTTTTCGTCCTCTTCCTATTTTTCATTGTTGGTTATGACTTTTAGTATTGTAGTTTTATATACTATTATGAATAACTAATTTGTTATCTAGGGTTCTGATAGAACCTTTTGTAGGATAAATTTTTGTTATGTTTTTTTTTTATATAATTGGGCTGTAGCATTTTCTCTATTTGTTCTACTATATTATTCTTGTGGTTGGTTGAAGGCCCTCAATTAGTTGTGCCTATTTAGTATGTATTACTCGGGAGAGAGTGCATATTTAGGTAGTTGTTGAACAACATCACTCCCGACGTATGTGAGGAATCAATAACCAAGGGTTTAAAGATGGGACTAGGGATAACGAAACCTTAGGTGCAATCTAAGTGAGCTGTAATTAAAGCCAGCTAGCGTAACTCGGGAGAGTATATCTAGTAAATTGTCATAATTACTTGGGAGAGAACTACAACACGCAGAGTGCTCATGATTGGTAGAGAATACTTAGGCAAAATTATTGAAAACATAGCGGAAAAGATTCTGACAATTGGAGAAATCATAACTCTAGGCCTCCTCAATCTTTTCTCTAACCTGTAGTATCTTTAGTGTTAATTTATTATTTTGTTAGTTAGTTAGTTAAATACAAGAATCTTAATATTTATTACATAGGAATGGTTCAAGCTTGTATTCTTGGTGACAGTGAACAACTGTAGCTAAGCCTTAGTTCTCTGTGGGTTTCGACTCCGGACTTGTAAATCGGATTATATTTGCAATGACCACTTTGTTCTTTTTATAAGGAATAGTTGGGTGTGATCACATATGCTTTAGTTAATGAAAATTATCTTTCTAACCCCCCCTCCCCCCCAAAAAAAACTATAAAATCGAATAAAAAATCAAACAAGTGTAAAGTTTCTTATTAGGTATCTTGATAATAGGTTAGATTCATGTAATTTGGCGAGTGTTTATGCCCCAGCTTGATTATGTTTCACTGTTATAATATAGTTTAATGATGATAAATGGGCTGTAATTGTAAATTTCACACTTTGCAGGAGTGAATGGCATGTATGAAGACTAAAATCTGTAATTGGAGCTAAATTAAAATAAGAAAAGCCCGTAGGAGCTGAGTACGTGGGAAGACGAGAAAAAGAAGAGATTAAATGAAGACCTGGACTAGCGCGGCCACTAGCGCGATCGCGCTAGGCCAGGAAGTCGAGGCAGAATAATAGTCTATATGTGGGGTCATTAGTGCATTCACTAGCGCGACCACGCTAGCCTAGTTCTGGAAAATTAAACTTCAGGGGTAAAGTTGGAAGTTCGGGGGCAAATCCACTTAACCTATAGAAGGTCCAGCTCGCCCAAGGGATCATTATCAAGGTTTTCATAATTTAGTTCAAGGCAAGGTGAGGTAAGAGGCAAGGAGGATAATTCAACATCGATTTCTTCCTTTCTTCCTTTTGTGTTTTACGATTTCTGATGAATTTGAATTTTATTGTGATGAACACTAGTATGAGTAGCTAAATATTTAGTTTAAGATTTTTATGGAACCTATTGAAGGATGAACTTCTTCTTATGTTAATGTAGTTTGCCCGGTTTAATCTCTATTTGTTCAGCTATGTTCTTATTGTAGTTAATTGATAGGGTCCTCAATCAGCTGTGCCTATTTAGTGTGCATAACTCGGGAGAGAGTACATATTTAGGTCATTGTTGAACATCACCAGTCCCAAAGTATATGAGGGAATAACTGAGGGTTTAAAGGGGGGATTAAGGATAACGAAGCCTGGGGTGCAATCTAAAATGAGCTGTAATAAATAAAGCCAGCTAGTGTAACTCGGGAGAGTGATTCTGGTAAATTGTCGTGATTACTAGGGAAAGATTTACGGTAATAAGAGTGCTCATGATTGATAGAGACGATTAGCCAATTCTATGTGAAACATAACCGGAAGGGATTCCATCAATAGGGAAAATCATAACCTTAGAACCTTGTTTACAACTTAATCATAGTTAGTTTTCAGTTGCTTATTTACATTTATTCTTAGTTAGTAATAACATTATCAATTGTTATTTAGAACGTTTGGGAAGTTGATTACGTAGAATTTCGTAAGTCTAACGAGAGTAATTGATAGGTTAATTCCTTGTGGGTTCGACTCTGGGCTAAATACTAAAATTATATTTGCAATGTTCGCGTATCCTTTTGATAAGGCATAGTTGTATGTGATCATATCTCATGTTAATTCATTCAACAATAGGATTTAATCGAATAAAAATCGAATAGAAAACTGTATCCATTTGTGACGACCTGACCCGTCGTCTCATGAGTTACTGCTCTGTTTCCCCCATTTTATGCTTCTTCATGTTTCATTATCAGTATTTGGTGAGTGAAAGTTGAACTGGATTGGTTTTGGTAGGAATGAGACACTTAGTCTCTTCAAGGAAGGCTTGATTTGGAAAAGTCAACCGGATGTTGACTTATGAGTTAGAGGGCTCGGATGGGATTTTTGATGATTTGGTTAGCTTCGGGAAGTGATTTGTGACTTAGAAGTGCGATCGGAATTGATTTTGGAGGTCCGGTGTGGAATTAGGCTTAAATTGGCGAATTCCGGTTGGTAGGTGAGATTTTGATCCGGATGTCGAATTGAAATTCCGAGAGTTGCAGTAGTTCCGTTAGGTGATTTTGGATGCGTGTGCAAAATTTCAGGTCATTCGGAGGTGTTTTGGTCGGGTTTTTGATCAAATGCATATTTTGGACGTTTTTAAGAAACTTATGCTTGAATCCGATGTAATTTAATGGTTTTAGCGTTGTTTGATGTATTTTGAAGATTGGAACAAGTTTTAATAATGTTTTAAGATGTGTTGGTACCTTTGGTTGAGGTCCCAAGGGCCTCGGGGGATGATTTCGGGTGGTCAACCGGACCATTTTTGGACTTAAAGATTGCAAGTTCAGCTGTTTGTGTTGCAGAAGAAAATTGCTCTTCGCATGGGTGAGTCGCAAACGCGTAGAGGAAACTTGGGTGGTCTGGAATTTAGTCTTCGCGATCGCGTGGCACAGGATCGCGTTCGCATAATTCTGAAAGGCGAAGCTTCGCGTTCGCGGTGGGGATCACGCGTTCGCGTAAAAGGAAGTTAAGGCCCCGAGTATTTGTTCATCGCGATCGCGGCCATAGGGACGCATTCGCGTAGTTGAAGGTCCTGAAGGTTCGCGTTCGTGGGGCTGGGAGCCGCGTTCGCGTAGGGACAAATTTTGGTCAGCATTTTATGTTCATCGCGAACGGGGGAGGGGGGGTGTTGAACGCATTCGCATAGGGTAAAAATGCACCTGGGCAGAAGGGTTTCCATTTTCCTCCGTTGTTGAGCACCTTGAGAGCTTTTTGGTAGAAATTGAAGAGAGTTTCGACGGGAATTGATTGGAGGTGAGTCCTATGGCCTAGAAACATCATTTTATTGAAGAATCAATCTGTAAATTCATGGAAATTTGAATAAAATTGGAAGAACTAGGGCTTTACTTTTGAAATGAAAATTTGGGATTTGAGGGGGCATTTGAGCTATGATTTTGGTAAATTTGGTATGTATGAACTCGTGGCCAGACGAGGAATCCGGTGATGTGAATTTTATACTTTTTCGAGAAGTGGGTTCAGGGTTCGGGTTTTGCTAGTTTCGAGATTTTTGCTATTTTCGATTTATTTTCGATTGGGTATTGTTCCCTTAGCATATTGTGATGTATCCGCTCTGTTTTTGGATAGATTCGTCGCGTGTGGAGGCCGATTTGAAGGGCAAAGGCATTGCGAGCTAGATATTTCACCGGTTTGATGTGATTAATGATTGTAAATGATATCTTGAAGGTTTGAAACCCCTAATTTGCACATCATAGTGCTGTATTGAGGTGACTTGCACACCGGATAGCGAGCGTGGGGTAGAGCACCGTTGGGGATTGTGACTTGGTCTGTCTCGATTGATGAAATTACTACGTATTTGACTGAAACTACTTGTTATTATCATAAATTGGGCTGATTGCCATGTTTGGGATTCGTGCCAACTATGTGAATCCTTCAGGGATTCATATCACCCTTTTGCATCACTTTTGCATATTATTTGATCTTGGTCCAAGGTTTAATACTGTTTTGCAAACTTAACCGTTTTTCTAAGATTTGAAACCTTAAATAATATTTTACTGACGTTTTGAGCTGAGAGCTATCATGTTAATATTGCACAAGTGGCTTATGTGCATTTCTGGACTGAGCATGGATCGGGCGGCACGCCGCAGCGGTGTTATACTGATTTTGAGGCCGAGGGCTTGGTTGATGCCACGATATGGCTTGATATTGCGCTTGGGCTGTAAGAGCCCCTCCGGAATCTGTACACACCCCCATTGAGCGCCATCGATGTTAAATGGATCGGGCTGCATGCCGCAGCGGGTACCGGAGTGTACCATCATATGCATTGCATTGCACTCATGTATTTGTTCTTATTTTTTATTATTTTGTCATGACATTTCAGTACTCGCATTTCATTGGCTTTCACGCTACTTCTTGCACTGCTTACCTGATACCCTGGTATTATTTGTTAATGGAGTGTTGTGCCCGAGGGGCTGACTTATGTGCTGACTTGCACTATCTGTTTCATATTCATTTGCTTAACTCTTGGAAAAAGATATATTTTTTTAAAGAGGGTTTTAAACTGAGCCTAGATATTTCTAAAAATTTCATAGTTTCACTGTTTTCTCAAAGGGTTATACTGTACCATACATCATGATGACTTGATTTTCGTGGTTTCTTGCCGCTCAGTTATTATTTACCTTTATTACTCACTGAGTTGGAGTACTCATTTTACTCCCTGCACCTCGCGTGCAGATGCAAGTATTGGTTTACCCGGTAGCGGGTTTGAGCTGGATAAAGATTTACTATCGTAGCTGAGCAAGGCGATCGCCAGTGTTTGCGGCACCGAATTTCTTCCCTTTTATTTCATATTTTATCCTATGTATTACAGGCTTTGTAATTGTACCGAAATCCTTCTAGATGCTCGTGACTTGTGACACCCTGATCTCGGGTTGAGTCGGGATGGGTTCCCTGTTTTATCACATTTATTCCGCAATATGATTTTATTATCTATGATTCAGACTTATTCATGCTAAGTAACTGTTAAAAGAGGTATTGATGTTTTGTTGGCTGGCCTTGTCTTCACGAGAGGCGCCATCACGATTGGGTTTGGGAATTGGGTCATGACAAGTTGGTATTAGAGCCTAGGTTGCTAGGTCTCACAAGTCATAAGCAGGTTTAGTAGAGTCTCGCGGATCGGTATGGAGACGTCTGTATTTATCCTCGAGAAGCTGCAGAACCTTTAGGAAAACTTCACTTTCTTGGAATTCTTATCGTGCGTACTTGATTCAGCTTGAGATGTAACCCTTGAAATTCCTTCCAAACGTCTGTGTGCTCACGCGAGCGCTCAGTATTATATGTGCCTCGATGGCTTGTGATTTCCCGATCAAGGGGCGAGATGTGATCTCTGTGAGTTTGATGTTGGTCCAGTCTGGAGGACTTGAGGCCGATCTTTGCCTATGGCTTGAGCACCGAGAAGCTGATTGTGTGAGCAAGTGTTTTGAACTTATATGTTCGGTATTGTCCCTATTAGTTGGAATGGCGGATGGATATCCATATGATGAGTATGTTAGTACTGCGAGATGTATCTATATGACTTGGTAGTGACGAAGAAGTCTACTGGATAATAGACGAACCGTTAACTGTTCGATTCCTATTGTGACTTGATGTGTAGCCCCGAGTTATGGGCGCGTGAAGAATATCTTCCGTGTCTCCTAGTTAGGGAGTGAAGTGCATTACATGTGGCTATATGAGTACAGACCCAGGAAGACTAAATGACTGCGTAATGTGTATGATGGTGGAAGGTATGATGAAATAATAATTTGAGGCAAAGCAGGTGGATTATCTCTTGCGGAGTGTTCTTAAGTGGTATGATCCTTATGTGTACGTTAGAAGATCTCATGTGTAATCGAAGGGTACGTGTTAAAAATTTGACAATTCGGGTCGCTTAAGAGAGTGGACTCAACTGATGTAGAGATGGATGCGAGATGTGTAGAGGATTACAGTACTAGATTATTTGTGTTTTCACAAACTTGTAAATGATTTGAGTTTAATATCACTATAGTATTGTGGCATCATTAGAGTAAAGGTATTATGGGTTATTGAGTGTGTCCTGATATATGGCTTCGAACCAAGTTTGGGAGGTTGCTGTTGATTAGCTGATTGCACGTGTTGGTTCCTTTTTGAGGTATGCTGGCGGATCAGTTCTGGTTGCAGAAATTGAGCCGAGGATGGCACGAGTGAAGCAAAATTTTGACAAAGGTTATATGGTGCTTCGTAGATGTGTGGAAATAATAGGATGTCTTGAGCTGTTGATGACAAAGAATGCTCAGTGTATAGAGAAGGAAAATGTTTGTTTGTATAAGAATGAGATCATATCCTACAGTGTCAGAGTGCTAATAAGGCACGAGTGGTTCTGTTCGTTGAATCAGGTAATTTGTAGTTTGAATACGAGTGAATGACTTTCGAGAATGATTCTAATGTGTTCAAGATTTTACATGTAATGATCAGGTGTTTTAAGGTTGTGTATGTGGTTAGAGACTGTGTTTTCATTGGAAAATGTCAAGACTTGTGGTATTTTTATGTTAGTTATGGGATTCTATGCATCAGTATTAGGAAAATAAAGGTAACAGATTTGGATTCACAGGAAGTTCTTCATAGTAGATTATTTTAGGAATGTGGTGTTTCTGGGAATATTTGAGAGAGTATTCGGTGGCTTATGGGTCTTAGACAGTGTGGTCTTGTGCTTGGGTCTCGTGTAGTGAGCCTGAGTTGAGGAACTGTGGTGCTACAGCAAGATGGAATATCAAGTTGTTGATGCATCAGGAGGAAAATTAGATAGATGGAATATCTCGATAGTAGGCCGAATCGGTATGGTAAGGGTATGATTAATTCGTCATATGTGTTCGAGGTAATGAGCCTTACAGGTATTTTGTAGCAATGCTCTTGAGTTTTGGCAGTTTGCTTAGCTTGGTTTGGGTAGAAGGATTTAGTCCTAGCAGTTTAGCTTGTGCACATGGAATTGGGGGAGAGAGTCCTTGTTGGGTTTTACCGTGGTTTGGAGATGAATATATTTTCTATGGGTATGCGAAGCATGGAACATATAATGATTCTTCTTCTAGATGGGATTGACGGAAGGTCTTGGCTAGATGAGTTACAGTTCAGTTCTGAAAAGGAGTTCATAAAATTCTTAGGCAATGTGTAGCCTCAGGTAATCAAGGAAATGGTACTGCTAAACGGAAGTGATTTGACGAGAGTAAATGTCTCGGAAAAAGGGTAATGTGAATAGACTGATGATACTACGTTAGTATTGTGGTGCTTTTTTGCTAGATCGACTGCTGATATCTGAGTGTGTTTGATGGCACAGGGAAATTTTAGAATATCTCTCGTGGAATGATTGGTACTTGAGGTGTAATATGTATTTGTACTGCGAAATTTGGGATCAGGTACAGTGATTAGTATGCTATATGGAGTTGGAGACTGGGAGTTCTCAAGTACAGACTATGTAGTGGTTGTGGATCGTGTGTATTGGTACTGTTAGCGGCTATTGGGATTTATAGGCCCGAGTGGATCTTTCTTTGCTTGGTATATTAGATTTTGGATATGATATTGGGGTGTAGACCGGTTGTCTCAATGTTGGGTTATTCTGGACCATCGTGCTATGGGCTATGTCAGAAAATGCCACAGGTTGCGTGGCGAGGTGCATCGGATTATGTTCTAGCAGAATGGTTTGTATTCCAAAGACCAACGGATGGCTAGGAAGAATTGCTTTTCTTAATTGGGCCTTCGTGGCGGATGTCAGTACAGAGGTTTCTACCATTGATTCAGTTCTGGTATAGAGGGACTTTTTCGGATGCGGTTCTTGTGGTCGGGCATGTCGCTGGGCGAGATTGTGGATTTCAGTATTTATTTGGTGCCGAGCACCGTATCGTAGGGCTCCAGCAAGAGTTATAGTAGTGGAAGGAGAAGCTTCAGGCTTCTTGGTATTGAGTTTGTTGGCAGGCCGATGTGGCTACGTATTTGGCTTGAGTTAGCTTGGTTAGTCCCGAGTTGAATTGTTGAGAGATAGGTTGATTCAGCCGTTATTGAACTTGTTAGTGATCTGGAGAGATCTATGAGTTTCTTTTTCTGTGCTGTGAGGCGTTATGATTTGTTGGATATGGGCACATGTGGTGCGGTTCTATTGAGGATTCATAGAGAAAGTCGAGCGGGAAGAGTAATTGAGTGTCGTTCAGTAAGTGGAGTATTGGCTATGGCCTATCGGGTTGCGTATCGTATGTTATTTATTTCACCGTGGATGTAATGAATTGCTTTGGTTTCAGACATCAAATTATGCGTGGCTGTCGATTTTGAGCATGGCGACTTGAGGTGTTTCATGTGTAACAGTGTTTGGGTAGGATCGCGCATTGTGGTGAGGCCACGCGGGGTATGACCCTTCAGGGTAGATTCAGGTATTCTATTTCCATGATGCGAGACGGGGTCTCAGCCTTGTGTTGTAATGGTACTGATGATCTTGAGGTACAGCTCTTTAGTTTGTGTCATTTGTCATGATTTGAGTATGTTCAGACCGTTCCTCATTGGTGCGTGTATTATGCAAGTTGTGGCTTAGGCCTGTGTTGAGGTATCGTATCACCAGAGTGGTGTGTTGGATTCGAAGTGATTGTTGGAGTCATTAATGAATACGAACAGATTTGATTTCAACTTGATGGAAGGATAATATCGAGGTTCGGCTCGGAAATCTGCTGTGGTATTAGTCAAAAGGGAAGTGGCTTCATGAATGGTTGATCTGAGAAATGGTTACGGTTTGCTTCGTGTTTTATTTATCATTGGCAGTATATGAAAGTATTGGAATGAGACTTTAGCTAAATAAGAGGTTTTCTATTGGTATTTGGTTGTGGGTAACTACCGTGAATGGAAGTTATCGTTTGGAGTGCTTGGATTATGTGGTATATCATATGATTTCATCTGAGATTGCAAGTATGGGTTAGTACAACTGGTTCGGGACTATTCAAAGTATAGGTGTGAGGTTGTGATCGTATTGATGGTTTCAGAAGTGAAAAGGTAGTTCTATGGTTTATGGGCTACACTAGATTGGGTAATTTCAGCTATGTTGTGTTGTCGGACCTATATGAGATAGGGTGACGTGGGATTACCCCGGGTATATGCTTGGTAAGGTTATTCAGCTATTGGTTGGCTTCTAGGACAACTCTGGGTACTCTCGAGGACGAGCGTTGGTTTAAGTTGGGAGGATGTGACGACCCGACCCGTCGTCTCATGAGTTACAGCTCCGTTTCCCCCATTTTATGCTTCTTCATGTTTCATTATCAGTACTTGGTGTGTTATAGTTAAACTAGATTGGTTTTGGTAGGAAATGAGACACTTAGTCTTTTTAAGGAATGCTTGGTTTGTAAAAGTCAACCGGATGTTGACGTATGAGTTAGAGGGCTCGGATGGGATTTCCGATGATTTGGTTAGCTTCAAGAAGTGATTTGTGGCTTAGAAGTGCGATCGGAATAAATTTTGGAGGTCCGATGTGGAATTAGGCTTGAATTGGCGAAGTTACTATTTTGGCGAATTCTGGTTGGTAGGTGAGATTTTGATCGGGAGGCCGGAATGGAATTCCGAGAGTTGCAGTAGTTCCGTTAGGTAATTTTGGATATGTGTACAAAATTTTAGGTCATTCGGAGGTGTTTTAGTCGGGTTTTTGATCAAATGCGTATTTTGGAAGTTTTTAAGAAACTTAGGCTTGAATCCGATGTGATTTAATGGTTTTAGCGTTGTTTGATGTGTTTTGAAGATTGGAACAAGTTTGAATAATGTTTTAAGATGTGTTGATACCTTTGGTTGAGGTCCCGGGGGCCTCGGGATGATTTCGGGTGGTCAACCGGACCATTTTTGAACTTAAAGATTGCAGGTTCAGTTGTTTGTGTTGCAGAAGAAAATTGCTCTTCGCGTTCGCATGGGTGAGTCGCGAACGCGTAGAGGAAATTTGTGTGGCCTGGAATTTAGTCTTCGCGATCGCGTGGCATAGGGTCGCGTTTGCATAGTTCTGAAAGGCGAAGCTTCGCGTTCGCAGTGGGGATCACGCGTTCGCGTAGAAGGAAGTTAAGGCCCTGAGTATTTGTTCATTGCGATCGCGGCCATAGGGACGCGTTCACGTAGTTGGAGGTCCTGAAGGTTCGCGTTCGTGGGCTGGGAGCCGTGTTCGCGTAGGGATAAATTTTGGTCAGTATTTTATGTTCATTGCGAACGCGGGGGTGTTGACCGCGTTCGCATAGAGTAAAAATGCACCTGAGCAGAAGGGTTTTATATTATTTCATCCGCAAAGCTTGGTCCATTTTCCTCCATTGTTGAGCACCTTGAGAGCTTTTTGGTAGAAATTAAAGCGGGTTTCGACGGAAACTGATTGGAGGTGAGTCCTATGACCTAGAAACATCATTTTATTGAAGAATCAATCTGTAAATTCATGGAAATTTGAGTAAATTGGAAGAACTAGGCCTTGACTTTTGAAATGAAAATTTGGGAATTGAGGAGGCATTTGAGCTCTGATTTTGGTAAATTTGGTATGTATGAACTCGTGGCGAGATGAGAAATCCAGTGATGTGAATTTTATAATTTTTCGAGAACTGGGCCAGGGGCTCGGGTTTTGCTAGTTTCGAGATTTTTGCTATTTTTCGATTTATTTTCGATTGGGTATTGTTCCCTTAGCATATTGTGATGTATCCGCTTTGTTTTTGGATAGATTCATCGCGCGTGGAGGTCGATTTGAGGGGCAAAAGCGTCGCGAGCTAGAGATTTCACCGGTTCGAGGTGAGTAATGATTGTAAATGATATCCTGAGGGTTTGAAACCCCGAATTTGCACATCATAGTGCTGTATTAAGGTGACTTGCACGTCGGATAGCGAGCGTGGGGTAGAGCACTGTTGGGGATTGTGACTTGGTCCGTCCCGATTGATGAAATTACTACGTATTTGACTGAAACTACTTGTTATCATCATAATTAGGCTGATTGCCATGTTTGGGCTTCGTGCCAACTATGTGAATCCTTCAGGGATTGATATCATCGTTTTGCATCACTTTTGTAAATTATTTGATCTCGGTCCAAGGTTTTAATACTGTTTTGCAAACTCAGTCGTTTTTCTAAGATTTGAAACCTTAAACAATATTTTACTGACGTTTTGAGCTGAGAGCTATTATGTTAATATTGCCCAAATGGCTTATGTGCATTTCTGGACTGAGCATGGATCGGGCTGCACGCCGCAGCGGTGTTATACTGATTTTGAGGCCGAGGGCCTGGTTGATGCCACGAGATGGCTTGATATTGTGCTTGGGCTATAGGAGCCCTTCCGGAGTCTGTACACACCCCCAGTGAGCGTCGTCGATGTTAAATGCATCGGGCTGCACTCATGCATTTATTCCTATTTTGTATTATTTGTCATGACATTTCAGCACTCACATTTCATTGGCTTTCATGCTACTTCTTACACTGCTTACCTGATACCCTGGTATTATTTGTTAATGGAGTGTTGTGCCCGAGGAGCTGACTTATGTGCTGACTTGCACTATCTGTTTCGCATTCATTTGCTTAACTGTTGGAAAAAGATATTTTTGTTAAAGAGGGTTTTAAACTGCGCCCAGATATTTCTAAAGATTTTACGGTTTCACTGTTTTCTCAAAGGTTTATACTGTACCATACAACATGATAACTTGCTTTTCGTGGTTTCTTGCCGCTCAATTATTATTTACCTTTATTACTCACTGATTTGGAGTACTCACTTTACTCCCTGCACCTCGCATGCAGATGCAGGTATTGGTTTACCCGGCAGCGGGTTTGAGCTGAATGAGGATTTACTATCGTAGCTGAGCAAGGTGACCGCCAATGTTCGCTGCACCGAATTTTTTCCCTTTTATTTCAGGTTTTATCCTATGTATTACATGCTTTGTAATTGTACCAAAATCCTTCTAGATGCTCGTGACTTGTGACACCCCGATTTCGGGCTGAGTCGGGATGAGTTCCTTGTTTTATCACGTTTATTCCGCAATATGATTTTATTATCTATGATTCAGACTTATTCATGCTAAGTAACTGTTAAAAGAGGTATTGATATTCTGTTGGCTAGTCTTGTCTTCACGAGAGGCGCCATCACGATCGGATTTGAGAATTGGATCGTGACAGTGATTCATTCTGCGTGGTCGCTAATTTAAAATTTTCCAGAAGTTAGTTCTAAATTCTGCACAGTTGGGATTAAAAATTGTTCCACGAGAAAGATGAAACTTATAAAAGGTCCTAAATTTAGGCTGATCAATCTAATCGACAATTTTTAAATCCTTTCTGAGGTCACCTTGTCATTCCCAAATGCTTATATAATAGTCGTGAGAAGTGAGAACTATATATCTATCACATATCTTGAACCATTAAAGATTGTTGTTAATTTGAAGCCTAAGCAGCTGTTCACAAGGGAGATCGAAAAGGAAGTTGTTGTTCCAGGAAATAGAAAATCCTTTTGCTGACACTGAATGACGACGATATCAGCAAAAAGGTGGTGTTTAAAGAAGAGCTAAAAGAGGTAAGTCGCATTGCGATTCCAATGATAGTGGTGAAGGTGTCGTAGTTCCTGTTGCGCTACGCGCCAATGGTTATCTTGGGTCATCTAAGTGAACTTTGTTGAGTTTCTTTTTAATATGGAAAGGTATTAAAAAGGGGGTAAATGAGAAATGGAGGGAAAATAAAATTTTTGAGTAAGATTTTAAGTTTTCCTCTTTTGAAACATTGTCCCATATTGGAAGAGAAAAAGGATTTTGGTGGGTATATATATAATTGCTCTTCTTGTAGCTCTTAAAGAGTTAAGAAGAAGGTAAGCATCGCGCCGTCGTCGTCGTCGCTCGCTCGACTTTAGCTTCGGCTTTGAATTTGGTCAAATGATCGATTGATTAATATTTTGGACCTAATTTATTTATTAATAGTAAATATTAAAGTAATATTATCCGTATTTGTAACGGGTGTATTCCAAATCCGTGTATCTGTTCCAGCAATAAGTGCTCATTCCACCATACATAATGCCACCATACATAATGCTCCATTATAACAACTTGGTGCTATATCCACTATGGCAAAAGTGCTCCACTAAATGAGTGGAATTGCACTATAAATAGATGGTGAGCAAATTGTTGAAAGACACACAGAACGCATTGCAATCTGATTTCACGCATTGCAATTCTAATTTCCTCTTCTTTCAGCAGTCAACATTGGTTATAGTTTGCATTCCTTTCTCTCAGAATTTCCATTTGACTTCTGAGTTCTTCTCCCTTATTCTGCATTGTTTTTAAACTACAACAAAGCAATCGTAAGTGTGATTTGCTACCGAACTTTGTGTTCGCTGAAACGTTGGGGTTTGAAGTACCGCTACACTTGTGTGTAATTCGTTCTATACTGGGAGGAAATAATCCATAAATTTGGATACTAGGAGGGGATTAAATTTCTTAAGGAAACACTGTGAATTCAGTGGGCTCGAATTAATTACTGTTTTATTTATATTTACGTTTATATGCTAACGTTCTTTTCTCCAGAATTATTATTTAAATACAGGATAATAATAGGAACCAACAAGCTTAAGGAATTTAATAATTTTTATTTGTGTTATCCTTATTATTCTGGAAACTAAAACCTTTGTAGTTTTGTGTACTCCCGTTTTGGAGAGTAAAGCCTTCGTGGCATTTTGTTGGAGATTAAAATCTACGTGATTTTTTAACTCCAGTTTTAAACGTTTATTAAACGTCTGTTTGTGTTGTTTTTTACATAAAAAATGGTAAATGAAAGCGGAAACCAAGTTGTTCCAATGATGACTGCCAACGCATCAACAAGTCGAACACTGGTGTTGGCACTGGCAGAAAAATCCAGAAAATTTTCTGGGATTGATTTCAAGCGCTGGCAACAGAAGATGTTCTTCTACTTGACTATGTTATGTCTGCAGAAGTTCATCAAGGAATATGTTCCTAATCTGTCCGATAAAACTCCAGAGAATGAAAGCTTTCTCGTGACTGAGGCATGGAAGCATTCTGAATTTTTGTGCAAGAATTATATTCTTAGCGGACTGGATGATAATCTGTATAATGTATACAGTGGCGTGGAGACGTCAAAAGAATTTTGGAATGCGCTTGAAAAGAAATACAAAACTGAAGATGCCGGGATGAAGAAATTCATCGTCGCAAAATTTTTGGACTACAAAATGGTTGATAGCAAGTATGTTATTACCCAAGTCCAGGAATTGCAAGTGATTATTCATGATCTACTTGCTGAAGGTATATTTCAAATAAATACTGATGTTAAAAGTAAAATTTTTAGTATTTTTACTAACGGAATTTTCATTGAAGGTCTTGTCATCAATGAAGCATTCCAAGTAGCAGCAATAATTGAGAAGTTGCCTCAATTGTGGAAGGATTTCAAAAATTATTTGAAACACAAAAGAAAAGAGATGTCCCTTGAAGATCTCATTGTTCGATTGAGAATCGAAGAGGACAATAAAGCTGCTGAAAGGAGAGGCCGTGGAAATTCAACAATAATGGGAGCGAATATTATTAAAAATAACAAAAAGAGAAAGAAGGCTTCTGGTCCGAAATACAACCCAAGCAAGAAGCGGTTCAGTGGAAATTGCTACAACTGTGGGAAAACCGGACACAAATCTACGTAGTGTCATTCTCGGAAGAAAGACAAGAAAATGGGTCAAGCAAATATGGTAGAAAAACATGATGATGTTGATGACTTATGTGCCATGCTTTCTGAATGCAACTTGGTGGAAACTCCGAAGGAATGGTGGATTGATTCTGGAGCCACTCGCCATGTTTGTACTTTGAGAGAAGCATTTTCTAGATATGCTTCTACTGGACCCGA
Organism: Nicotiana glauca; assembly: GCA_026770625.1. Lineage (NCBI taxonomy): Eukaryota > Viridiplantae > Streptophyta > Magnoliopsida > Solanales > Solanaceae > Nicotiana > Nicotiana glauca. The sequence goes on from MU691540.1 coordinate 34,177, forward strand.
AGAGACGCTTTCCATGGGAAATGCTGCAACGGTCAAGATTGAAGGATGTGGGAAGATATTTCTGAAGATGACTTCTGGCAAGGTCATGACTTTAAACAACATCCTTCATGTTCCCGAGATTAAGAAGAATTTAGTCTCTGTTAGACTTCTTGTAAAGCACAGTTTCAATTGCGTTTTTGTATCCGACAAGGTAGTCACAAGTAAGAATGAAATATTTGTAGGAAAAAGTTACCTTAATGAGGGCATTTTCAAGCTGAATGCAATAATTGTCGAAAATAATAATAAAACTTCATCTTCTTCTTACTTACTTGAGTCGAATAATTTATGGCATGAACGTTTGGGTCATGTTAACTATAAAACCTTGCAAAAAATGATTAACTTGGAAGTATTGCCTATGTTTGAATGCGAAAAATCAAAATGTCAAATATCTGTGGAATCTAAGTATGTTAAACATCCTTATAAGTCGGTTGAAAGGAATTCAAATCCTTTAGACTTAATTCACACAGATATTTGTGACATGAAGTCAATACCATCTCGCGGTGGAAAGAAGTATTTCATAACTTTTATTGATGAGAGTACTCGATATTGCTATGTTTACTTACTTAATAGTAAAGATGAAGCAATAGACGCATTCAAGCAATACAAAAATGAAGTTGAAACGTAACTTTACAGGAAAATCAAAATGATAAGAAGTGATAGGGGTGGTAAATATGAATCTCCTTTTGAACAAATATGTTTAGAATATGGAATTAATCATCAAACAACGGCCCCTTACACGTCCCAATCCAATGGGATTGCAGAAAGAAAGAATCGTTCATTAAAGGAGATGATGAACGCATTATTGATAAGTTCTGGATTGCCACAGAACTTGTAGGGGAAAGCCGTTCTTACGGCTAACCGAATACTAAATCGAGTACCTTATAGCAAAACACAATCTATTCCATATGAAAAATGAAAAGGAAGGAAGCCCAACTTGAATTATTTGAAAGTGTGGGGGTGTTTGGCAAAAGTGCAAGTTCCTAAACCCAAAAGGGTAAAAATAGGACCGAAAATCGTTGATTGTGTTTTCATAGGATATGCGACCAATAGTAAATCATATCGATTTCTGGTTCATAAATCCAAAAATCCCGACATTTATAATAATACAGTTATAGAATCAGATAATACTGAGTTCTTTGAAAATATATATATCCGTATAAAAAGGAATGCGAGTCGATTAGTGAAGGATCTAAACGACCTCGGGAAGAAACAAAAGAAAGTACATTTAATTAATAGGATCCAAGACGTAGTAAACGTCAAAGAACATCTACTTCATTTGGACCAGATTTTGTGACTTTCTTATTGGAGAATGAGCCTCAAATATTTAAAGAAACTATGTCTTCTTCGGAATCATTGTTCTAAAAAAAGGCAGTCAATAGTGAAATAGAATTCATATTGAACAACCATACATGGGAATTGGTTGATCTTCCTCCGGGAAATAAATCTTTGGGTAGTAAATAGATTTTTAAAAGAAAAATGAAAGATGGTGGAACTATTGATAAATTTAAGGCAAGACTTATTGTCAAACGGTATAGACAACGAGAAGGTCTTGACTACTTTGATACATATTCTCCAGTAACGAGAATTACGTCCATACGACTACTAGTAGTTATAGTTGCAGTTTATGATCTTGAAATTCATCAAATGGACGTAAAGACAACCTTCTTAAATGGAGATTTGGAGGAAGAAATCTATATAGAACAACCTGAAGGGTTTGTGGTTCCAGGTAAAGAAAAGAAAGTATGTAGACTTGTTAAGTCCTTCTACGGACTAAAACAAGCATCCAAACAATGGCATGCGAAATTTGACTAAAAAATATTGTCAAATGGTTTTAAGATAAATGAATGGGATAAATGTGTGTACATTAAAAATGTTCCAAATCACATAGTCATTGTTTGTCTATATGTGGATGATATGCTAATAATGAGTAATGATATTGCCTACATAAATGCGACTAAGCGTATGCTAACTAGCAAGTTTGATATAAAAGACTTGGGAGTTGCAGATTTAATTCTAGGGATTAAGATCCAAAAGACTCCTCAAGGTCTGGCATTGTCACAATCTCATTATATTAAGACAATACTTGAAAAATTCAAGCACTTGGGATTTAAAGTTGCAAAGACTCCAATTAACGTGAATGCATTAACAAAGAATAAAGACCAAAGCATATCACAATTGGACTATGCTCGTGTGCTGGGATGCTTAATATACATCATGAATTGTACATGACCAGATATAGCTTGTGCTATAAGTAAACTGAGTCGATACACGAGCAATACAGGTCACTACAAAAAAAATAGCATTTAGCGACGGAATTTAGCGGCAAGATATATTCCGTAGCTAAATAATGACGGATTAGCGACGAAATTTGTAGTTTGTCGTCAAATAAGCTACAAGATAATTCGTGTCAAATATAGCGACGAATTAGCGAAAAAAACTTATATTTCTCGCTAAAATTGGCGCAAAATATTAGCGCCTTTATTTTACCTACAAAATTAGCGACGAAAGTTCGGCGACAAAAAATATTAAAACTTAGCGATGAATTTAATGTCAAATAATCCGTCACAGAATTTATTTTACTTATCAAGACATTCTAAAGTTATCTTGCGACAAAATATTTCATGTTAATTTCCTAAAATAAAATTTAATTAATTATTATTAGCGACAGAATTTTGTCTGTCACAATTCCATCGCTGAATTTTCAGTCCCAAAAGTGAAATTACCCTAGTTAAAAGACGTTCCAAACCATTAGGGCACAAACACCCTAATTTCTTCCACCTTTTCTTCCTCTTCTTCGAAGGCACAACACCTTAATTTTTTTCGACTGTCCTCAACAAACGCTGAGATTTGGATTATTTGCTATTTATGATGGTCATTTGGGGGATGAGGTTCCTTCTTATCTACAGAAACATCTTTTTTCGAATATCTTAAAGGAGGTAGGGTTTTTATGCACCGTGGATTTGCGATTGATGCTTTGAAACAGATAATGTAGTGAAAAATTAGAGTGTTTGGCATCTCATATGCGGGTTTGTCTTTTACTAGGATGAGTTTTGGGTAGATCCACGCAGAGTAATCACGAAAGCCTACGAAAAAAATGATCAAGCAATACTTTCGGATAGTTCTAATTTGGGTCGAGGTGGGTCACAGTCGATGGTCCTCAACTACTTTTCCATTTTTGCAAAGGAGTTTTGTTCTTAGAGGTACGTGCTTGCTTTAATCTGATCTTTGACAAATTAAGTGTTCGCATTTGTCGCGACCCCAATCCCGGTCGTGATGGCACCCAACACAACTGCAAGGCAAGCCCGACCATTTACACTCTCAACCCGAGCATGAAGCTCAAAACCAGTTATTTAAATATCACTAACAGCAATGAAGCTAAAAGATTAAGCTGATTATCACGATAACACGGAATATACTCCCAAAGACCTGGGGGTCATGAGTCTAGAGCCTCTAACAATACAGTGTGACAAAACTCCAAATAATACAATGTCTCAAACTGCGGGAAGATAATAAAATGGATAGGGGAGGAGTCGGGTCCTGCGAACGTCAGGCATATGCCTCGACAACTCCAGATAAACTCTGAGATCAGCAGAAGCTTAGCTAAACTCCCGGGATACCTGGATCTGCACACATGGTGCAGGGAGTAAAGTGAGTACTTCCAACTCAGTGGTAATAGACATATATAATGACTGAAAGTAAGAAATCCCGAAATACCACAATGCAAAGCTATAACCAATACTCCTACACATTTAACAGTGTAATAACAGCAATGAATGATAGATAACACAGGCAGGTATAGATGTATGAATGCAATGCAATGCACATGACCGCTGCGGCATACAGCCCGATCCATTTGGGCACACGCGCTCACTGTGGGGGTTCAGACTCCGGAGGGGCTCTTACAGCCCAAGCGCAATGACATAGTAGCATTCGCTGCGGCATGCAGCCCGGTCCACAATCAGTCCAGTTATATATATGCATGCAAGTCACACGGGCACAATCAAGTTTACCATTTTCAGTTCCATTTAACAGGTATTATAGTTTAAGTGATTAAAACCTTAGAAGATTGCTAATCATTTCTAGACAGTATTTAACTCAGGACTGATATCATGGAAACATACTCAATTTCATGGCAACAGTGTTAAAAATCGCTAAGGGATCCAAATAGTTGGCACGCAACCCAAATATGTTCATAACAATCCAAGTAGGATGTTTACCAGCCAATTTCTATTCAATAACACAGTATAGACATCACTCGGACGGACTAAGCCATAGTTCCGTCCATAAATGACCCCGCACTCACCATAGAGTACGTGTCTCGCCTCAATACAGCGTCACAATGTGAGATACCGGGGTTTCAAACCCTCAGGTCATTATCTATATCTATTACTCACCTCAAGCTGGCCACAAAACTAGTCCGCCATGCCTTTTTCTCTCGAATCCGCCTCCTCGCGCGTCGAATCTAGTCAAAACCACAACGAATACATTACAATAGACTAATGGAACATAACCCAATTGAAAGAACTCGAAAAATACTCAAAAATACGAAGTTGGCAAAACCCGAGCCCCGGGCCCACTTCTCGAAAAATTACGAAATTCACATTCCCGGAATCCTCGTCTCGCCACGAGTCCGTACATATAAAATACACAAGAATCGGAGTCCATTTGACCCCTCAAATTCCAAGTTTACACTTTCTTAGG
>MU691540.1:39433-54832 GCA_026770625.1 Nicotiana glauca
GAAGCTACTGCAACTCTCGGAATTCCATTCCGACCCTCGGATCAAAATCTCACCTATCAACCGGAATTCGCCAAAATTCCAACTTCGCCAATTCAAGCCTAATTCTACACCGGAACTCCAAATTCAATTTCGATTTCACTCCTAAGTCACAAATCATCCCCCGAAGCTAACCAAATCACCGGAATTCACATCCGAGCCTTCTAACTATATAGTCAACTTCCGGTTGACTTTTCCAAAAACAAGCTTTCTTCTAAGAGGCTAAGTGCCTCATTTCCAACTAAAACCAATTCAATTCTATCTGATTCATTCAAATACTAATATTGAAACATGGTGAAGCATAATATGGGGAAAACGGGGCGGTAACTCACGTGACAACGAGCCGGGTCGTCACAACATTAAGTGTCAAATCTTTGACAATTTCGTTACTTTTCTTGTGTTAAAAAGTGATTTTTTATATCTATCTGAAAAATAGAAGAAAACCTTTGAAATTGCAGTTTTTTGCTGCGGAAATTTGAAATTCAAAGTCGTGTGTTTGCAGAATTCTGATATTCGAAGTTGTGCGTTGATTTTAGTGATTGCATGTCCTTGATAAGGTAAACTTCTTTGTGATTTCATCATGTCTTGTGCTTTATTTTGGTGTTTTCTTTTCAAAGTGTCTCCATATTTTTTGATTACATCTTTTTAATTTGAGATAGTAGCTACAAACTAGTTGGGGTAAACGTTCTTTCTTGTTCTTATTGTTATACTTATGTTAGGTAGTTTTCTCACTGGAGCTTTTTAGTTGAGAACATAGACTTGGAGCTTTTTAGTTAAGAACATAGACTTGTATGTCAGTTAAGAACACAAACTTCTAGTATGTTATGACACCTTGAGCCTTTTGGACTAGACTTGTAGTATGTACTACTGCAGTTGGTTTTGTTTGAAAAATAGTTGTCAGCTCTCTTTTTCATATATTTTTGTACGTGTTTATTTTCTTGTACATGTTACATTTTTATAGTCTTTTTTCTGCAATTTATTTTCTAATTTTGAGTTCTCTGTTTTGAATTTTAGAGTGGAATGAATTGTGGGTATGATTTATTTTTTGTAATTTTGATCTGCGCTGTTAGATTCTTTATTCTTGTTTTGCTAGATCATTTTTCTCATGGTTGTGTGCTGCTAAAGACTGTCTTTTTATTCCGACCTTATTATATTTATGGGAGTTTTCCTTCTTTATGGTAATGATGTAAGGCTCTGCAAGATTATTTTTTTTCGGATTTGTTTCTCTTTAAAAATTAATGATCCAATGATAAATTGAATGTTGATTGTGTGTTAAGGATATTATTTGTTTCTAGTGTTTGTTGTCCTGATCTAGTGTAGGAAATTTTTAGCTTACTGGAAGATTCTAGTGAAAATGAGTTAACCAATTAATTTTTGCAGGAGTTGGTTAGGTATTCCTTCGTAGTCATTTTACTCCAATATAAGATGACATTGTTGAAATTAAAAAATATCAACTTGAAGCTGCTAGATAGAGTTGGTGATATTATCTTTGGTCAATGATTTCGTTGAGTTGTATCAACTATCAGTTCTCCAACAAACCCCCAAAATATAACTCAAGAAATCCTTCATTGGGTGAGTATTGTTGATTGATTGCTTTCTGGTTTGTGTCATCCCTTTCTTATAGTAATATAATCTCTTACTAGTAGCTGTTAATCAGTTTTACAGACTAAATAAATTATGGCAGTTCCCATATAGATAAAATAAATAAATTTCTATCTTTGTCTGAATGTGAGCACCTAATATTATTAGCATTTGAATAGACGAGTGCCATATGCCAACGTCATAAGGGTGTGCCTTCTCTGTTCTGTCCCTGTTTCTGGCTTTTCTTTTAGGCCATAAAGTTTTGATTCCTAACTCTACAGTACCTAAGGATCAATTTGTGAACGGATAGAGCAGTCTAGGTGAATTCATGTTTGTTAAGGTTGTATTAACTAACTAATTTTGGAGTTCGTGGAGGAAAGAGCATATTTGATGCTGCTCATTGATATAGTATAGTACCCTAGTCCCTACTAATGACTTTCTACTGAATTAAGCACAAAATACATTATATAAACAACTCAAAGAATATTTTTTTACTGTGTGTTTTGCTGTTGCTTCAGAAGCCTTTGTTATATCCAAATGATACTAGTTTTTAGTTCATCCATCTGTCACATTATTAATGGTATCACATGCATGTTATTTATTAATGGTATCACAGCTCCATGATGAAAAAAGTACACAGAATAATGAATCTTTGTATAGTTTTCTAATTTCTGGGGAAATCTTGAGGCTTTGTTCTTTTAAGTGAAACAAGTAGCTGGGGAGTTTATAGTTTGTTTGTTTGTTTAATTGTGAAGCCTACGGCAATTGGCAAATGTGTGCAAATTTAGCATAAAACATACTTGTAGGAGTAGTAAATTGCTTTAAGAATGTTCATTCATTTACTTTACTTTAATTTGCTGCTTTCTACACGGAAGTTATAGAGAAAAAATTAAAATTGGTAAATGAATGATTGTTTTGGTCCTTTGAAGGACTCATCTCATACCATATAAATCAATATCATATTGTACATATAAGTATGCTAGCCCATTTAATGGAAATGTTGTTCCAATACTTAGTTTTATTTACTAGAAAGAGGGAGAAAAAAATGAATTGGATACAATCATGGAAAGAAACTCTTTTTACTCCTTGATGACGTCCCAAACTTGACCCTTGCTGTTAGTAGTAATATTTAGTTTCACAGATGAAGTTCTCTGATAAGTGATTTCATAGTAATAGGAGTTGTTGACCAACTGATTGTCTGTTTGATCATGGACAGGTCGATGCTTGGAAATTTTTCTACTTATCTTCATCTAACTACTAAATCAGAATACTACTCTAACTAGTCACAATCTGATTCTGATGAATCAGAATCTAGCTATGTAGACCAGCATGAGCCATGGGTTTTAAAGGGGTTGGTTTTCTTGGTGTTTCGACAATATGCATATCAGTTTTGAGCATTTGCTTTTGTTCCTCTATCTTCTTAATTGAATAACTTTTGTATAGGTTGTTAAAAAGGGTCGAGATCCCACATTAGGTGAGTTGCATTTGCACGTCCATACACATGGGTAATGATGAAAAATCTTTTGTTGTTGAGAAATCCCGAATCGTACATGTAAGATAACTTTTTAAATAATTTTATTTACTTTACTTTCATATATTTTTTTCATTTTATAAATTGAATGCTCTATATTACTTAGTCTTTTTATTTCACTAATTATTAACTCTTCTACAAGAAAAATATCAGGAGATATTACAACAACAAACACAAACTTAATCTGATATTGATCAGGAGAAAAGAAAAGAAGAGTATATGGTCTTGGATCTCAAGCAAAATGCTACTACGGGCCAAATCTTCATGGCTCTTGAGGATCTGATGCTACATCGTCAACAACACCTCCAAATGCTCAATCAATACCGATAGGGAATCTGGATGAGTTAATGATGCGATTGATTCCTGCATTGACAGATCATATAGTTCATGTAATCATTGAGCAGGTACGCGAATTAGTTTCCTTACCCTCGCATCAACCAAATAATGACCTTATCAAGAACCCGTTAGATGTGGCACCTACAGTTTCTACATCTTCTACTGCTGCTAACATTGATGAGGTTCATGCATTGGCATCTGATGATGACTGTAACTCTCCAGCCTCGCAGGGTTACCTACTTTGTTTGGACTTTATTGTTGGTCCTTGTGGATTTTTGTACTTAAAGATACTGTTATATGTAGTATGCTATATATTTTGGACCTTGTTGAATATATTGTTAATTTATATCAATATCAATGACCTGTTATTAAATGTATTTAATAGCTTTTATGTAATATGCTTGAACAGAGTACATTCAAAATAATAAATTAAAAGAATTTTTAAAAATCAGCAATATATTAAAAATAAATTAGCTACAGATACCTTCCGTAGCTAAAATTATCGCATAAAATTTAATTTTGAGACTAATTGACGACAAAAGTTTTTTGTTGCAAAAAGCAGGGAGAATTAGCTATAACACGTCTAACGACGGACGATTTCGTCGCTATAAGAACAAACGACAAATTTTGTTTTGTATTGCAACGACGAATGACGTCAAAATAGCGACAAAAACATGCAATATAGCGACGGTTATTTCCCTCGCAAAACTTTGCTACAGATATATGTCGTCGCTAATCCGTCGCGAATTCTGCGATGATTTGATTTTTTTTCGTCGCTATAAGCCTAGCAACGAGAATTTTAGGGACAAACTTGAATCCGTCGCTAAACAATTGTAGCAACGAAAAACATTGATTTCGCGACGGAATGCGGCCGTCGCTAAATGCTGTATTTTTTGTAGTGGGTCAATCTCATTGAATGGCAATGAAACGAGTTTTGGTATATTTAGAACATACCCAAAACTTTGCTTTGCACTGCAGTAAATATCCTGCGGTGATTGAAGGATATTGTGATGCGAATTGGATCACCGGTCCAACCGATTCGAAGTCCACAAGTGGATATGTATTCACTATTGGTGGAGGAGCGGTATCTTGAAAGTCATCCAAACAAACGTGTATTGCCTGCTCTACAATGGAGGCTGAGTTCATAGCCTTAGATAAAGCCGGTGAAGAAGCTGAATGGCTCCGAAATTTCTTGGAAGACATTCTATTTTGGCCCAAATCGTTGGCACCAATATGCATACATTGCGATAGCCAAGCGGCAATTGGAAGGGCTGGGAGCATTATGCATAACGATAAATCTTGTCATATACGACAAAGACATAAAATCGTTAGGCAATTACTCTCTAGAGGAATTATCACGATTGACTATGTAAAGTCAAGTGATAATGTGTCAGATCCACTTACAAAAGGCTTAACTAGAGAGGTAGTTGAGAAATCATAGATGGGAATGGGACTATAGCCGAGAACAAGTCATTGTGGCGGTAACTCTACCTAGAAGACTGGAGATCCCAAGATCTAGGTTCAAGGAGATCAAACAAATTCATTAATGACGGTTCAACATTGTCAATAAAAATTTGGTTCATTCTCGTGATGAGACATTGTTCAGTACCAAGGATAAAGCATTAAGGCTTTTTAATAAGTGCTCATTCTACCACACAGAACGCATTGCAATCTGATTTCACGCATTGCAATTCTGATTTCCTCTTCTTTCAGCAGTCAACATTGGTTATACTTTGCATTCCTTCCTCTCAGAATTTCCATTCGACTTATGAGTTCTCCTCCCTTATTCTGCATTGTTTTTAAACTACAACAAAGCAACCGTAAGTGTGATTTGCTACCGAACTTTGTGTTCGCTGAAACATTGGGGTTTGAAGTACCACTACACCAGTGTGTAATTCGTTCTATCCTGGGAGGAAATAATCCATGACCTTGGGTACTAAGAGGGGATTAAATTCCTTAAGGAAACACTGTGAATTCAGTGGGCTCGAATTAATTACTGTTTTATTTATATTTACGTTTATATGCTAACGTTCTTTTCTCCAGAATTATTATTTACAAATATTGGATAATAACAGGAACCAACAAATTCTCCCTCTCTAGTGCCTCCATTGCCACATCTTATTGCAAAGCTACTGGCTTCTCTCTCATTGTAAGCTCCTCCTCCGATAAATTTTCTAATCTTTCTATATATTACTATATAACAACCGATTCTACGTACACTAATAGTCAGTTTGTATAATCAATTTCTGAGATATGAACGAACTTGCACTTCCTCAACTTGAATGCATTTTATCACTATTTATCTCGAGGTAACCAGAGGTACTAAAACTCTTCAAATTTGAACATGGAATACAGTATGGAATGGCAGCTGGATTGGAAACTTTATGTGGCAGGCCTATGGAGCACGGCAGCATAAGAAAGTTGGTACTACTACTTGTGCAACCATTATATTCCTTTTATTCGCGTGCGTGCCAGTTTCTCTTCTATGGATCTTCACTGGCAAATTGCTTTTATGGATTGGTCAAGACCCTTCAATCTCCATTGAAGCAGGAAAATATTCGATTTGACTCATCTTAACTCTCTTTCCCTATGCAATTCTTCAGTCACTTGTTTGTTACTTCCAGACTCAGACTTTGATCATTCCAATGGTATGGACCTCAGTAGCGTCTCTGTGCTTTAACATACCACTCAGTTGGGCTTTAATATTCAAATTTGAGTTTGGGGCCAATGGAGCAGCTATGGCGATTGGTTCATCATATTGGTTGAACGTGATTTTACTCGTGATTTACTTAAAGTATTCGACAGCATGTCAAAAGACACGTCCCTATTTCTTAAAGGATGTTTTCATTCTTTTGCCAGAATTCTTCCAATTTGCTATTCCATCTGCTGGAATGGTTTGGTAATTTAACTGTTAATAACTTTTATCTTCTCTTTCTGTTGTTTTGATATCACACCTAAGGTCTCATTTATTAAGTACTTTTACCTCTTCTTTGTAGTTTGAGATGGTGGGCAGTTGAGCTGATTCCATTGCTCTGTGGATTACTGCCAAATCCACAGCTAGAGACTTCTGTCCTATCTATTTGGTACGCAAATCATGGAACCATTTACTCTTTCATATAACTAGAAAATTCAGAAGCTCATAACTTACACTATTGTTTAAATTTCTTCTGGTGCAGCCTTACAACCTCTCAAATACATTTCCATTTTCCCTTTTCTTTTGGTGCTGCTGCAAGGTTTTCTCTTCAACATACTTCCAAATAACGACTTTTTTGGTGTAACGATTAGTATGGTACAATATGGCATTCTTAAATTAACTCATGACCATTTTGTAGCACTCGGATTTCAAACGAATTTGGAGCTGGAAATCCAAAAGCAGCTAGAGTTTCGATCTTTGCATTCTTCAATCTAGCAACTGCAGAATTCCTGATAGCAAGTGGAATTCTGTTTTGCTTGCGTAATGTATGGGGATCTGCTTTCACAAATGAAAAAGAAGTCATCACTCTAATCACAGAACTGACTCCTCCTCTGCCTTTCCATCGTTATGGATAGCATACAAACACTATTATCAGGTTATTATTTTCATCAAACTTAATTTCTAACTGTAGTAGTAATTAGTTTTTTTTTTTTTATAATAATATTCTTTAAATTCCCTGCATCAGGAGTAGCAACAGGCAGTGGATGGCAACATATAGGAGCCTATGTGAATTTAGGAGCATATTACTTGGTTGGAATTCCTGCCTATTTACTTATGGGATTCGTTTTGAATTGGAAAGAGAAAGGCCTGTGGAGTGGATTACTGATAGGGTCCACAGTGCAAACAGTTCTGCTTTCATTTATCACTGCTTTCACAGATTGGGAAAAACAGGTAGCTATTTCAACTTTGTTTCATTGGTGATGCCCAGATCTGGACGGGTTGTGTTGAGAATTTATTAATGGATATAGATCAACCTGGATTGTGGCTAAATTGAACTATGCAATGACTTGGATCAATTTGGCAAACCTATATAATAACCCAAAATACACATATGAAAACTGTCAAAAAATAAATAATAAAAATATGTTATTTGTTTAGTTTGTTATGTCTATCATCTATGTTTATCCTCCTGTAGTTAAAAAGAAAAGAACCCTTTTTTGGGTTTAGTGATTAAACAAATTATTTGATGTTGTTATGGAGATGTAGTCTTTTTTGTCAAGAATTTACGACAATTCTGAATTTTTGTGCGTGTGAACGTTACAGGCTAAGGAAGTAAGAGAAAGGCTGTTTGATGGAAAGCTTCCAGCAGAATATTGAATGACACTCGAACGATGCACGAGAACACACGGATGATCTTTCCAACGGAAAAATAATACGTAGCTTAATTTGGCTTGACAGAAGAGGGAGTTATAATATTACAATTGGCCACGTGTTGTTCCTTTTAAGGCAGTTCAGGTAACTAGCATTGACTTGCAAAGGTTTTGATAAAGATCTCTGAGTGAGTGAAGTGTCTTTTATTATTGTATTTTTGTGTTCTTGAGAATTTGTTCATTAAGACCAAGAGAATGAACTTTTTAATTAAATAGAAATGGACTTGCAGAAAAGAAATTAGGGATGTAAAGAGTATTTCAAACCATGAGAGAGGTTAGTTTAACACAATAAATCTGCAGAAAGGTTTCTAGGATTTTCCTTCAAATAATGATCGAGTAGGTCGTGTATCTCACGCTTCATTCAACTCATGTATGGCCTAGTGTCAAGTTTTCAACTCATTTGTGGTTCTTCACCGGCAACTTGCTTATATGGATTGGCCAAGATCGAAAATCCAGACGGGTTTGCCTTTGTGTAAACATACTTTTCTTTGTGGATTGTTGCCGAATCCGCAAATCAGTAACTAGGAAAAATAAAGGAGAAACCACGTAAAAGGATAGACGGGGACTCTGAGGCTGACAGATATACCTTGAAGTATTCGTAGCAGCAGCAAGTACTCTCGACTAATAGCGGGGCTCGTAGGAGGTACCTAGTTCTGCACACAAAATACGTGCAGAAGAATAGCAAGAGTACATCACAACAGTACCTAGTAAATGTCAAGCCTCGGTAGAGTAGTGATGAGGTCAGGTCAGGGCCTTACTGGATATAATAATAAGGCAAAAGATGAGTCAATTACTCAAATAATCACTCAACTATCCCAAATTATCTCCTAAAGTCACTTTTCTTTCGTTTGTAACAACAAAGTCACTAAACTATCCTTATTACACTCAGAAGGTCACTCAACTAGATTTTTCAAATTTTAGATTGCCATATACCTATTTTACCCTCTAAGTTATAAACATTTATCTTCTTTTTAATTTTTTAAATTTTTTAATATTATGATTTTCCCTTTTTAATTTATATTATAGACTTACCCCTATAATAAATAAATATTATTTATATATTAAAAAAATAAAAAGTATTTAAGCATATATAATGCTAGAATAACAAAATAATGAACATAGTAAAAATATTAACTAGAATAATTTGTTCCTAATAATAATGTTAGTATTAACAACAAATTCAAAAATTTATTTACACAATTCAAAATGAAAGAAAATAAAGGTTGTAAAATATATATTTCATGCACGTAATACAACAACAACAATAACAAACCCAGTTGGATCCCAACAAGTGGGGTCTGAGGAGGGTAGTCTTTACGCAGACCTTACGCCTACCTAATGCAGGCAGAGAGGCTGTTTCCAATAAACTCTCGGTTCAGGAAGGGCAAGAAGAAGAAGAGGAAAGCAAGGGAGGAAGAAAGGTGGAAGATAAAAGAAAAAGGGAGAGATAAAGGATAAGTGGTACCAAATAATAGCAATAGGGAATACAATACCTGAGGCGAACAAAATCACATAACATAATAAAAATCTAAAAATATAAAGGGACATGCATACTGCTAAGACTATCGGTGAACAACTATAAACTACCTACTAACCTTCTACCTTAATCCTCAACCTCCACATTCTCCTATCAAGGGTCATGTCCTCAATGAGCTGAAGCAGCGCCATGTCCTGCCTAATCACCTCTCCCCAATACTTCTTAGGCCTACCTCGACCTCTTCTCAAACTCTCCATAACCAACCTCTCACACCTCCTAACTGGTGCATCAATGCTTCTTCTCTTAACATGTCCGAACCATCTTAGCCTCGACTCCCGCATCTTGTCCTCTACGGAGGCTACTCCCACTCTGTCCTGGATATCTTCATTCCTAATCCTATCTCTCCTGGTACACCCACACATCCATCTCAACATACTCATCTCTGCTACCCTCATCTTCTGCACGTGGGAGTTCTTGACTGGCCAACACTCAGCCTCATACAGCATAGCCGGTCGAACCACTACTCTATAAAACTTACCCTTAAGTCTTAGCGGCATGTCCTATCATACAAAATACCGGAAGCGATCCCCCACTTCATCCATCCCGCTCCAATGCGATGCGTGACATCTTCGTCAATCTCCCTGTTATCCTACCCGAGATACTTAAAACTTGCTCTTTTGGGGATAACTTGAGCGAGATACTTAAAACTTGCTCTTTTGGGGATAACTTGAGCATCAAGCTTAACCTGTACGTCAGCATCATGGGTCCCGTCACTGAACTTGCACTTCAAGTATTCTGTCTTGGTTCTACTCAGTTTGAAACCTATCGACTCCAAGGTCTATCTCCAAACCTCCAACCTCGCGTTAACTCCGGTACGCGTCTCGTCAATCAAAACTATATCATCGGCAAATAGCATGCACCAAGGCACCTCCCCTTGGATGTGATGCGACAATACATCTATTGCCAAGGCAAATAAATATGGGCTAAGAGTTGATCCCTAGTGCAACCCCATCACCACAGGAAAATGCTCAGAGTCACCACCCCCAGTCTTTACCCGAGTCTTAGCATCATCATACATATCCTTAATCACACTAATGTACTCTATCGGATTACCGCTAACCTCCAAACACCTTAACAGGACCTCCCTCGGAACTTTATCGTATGCTCTCTCAAGGTCAATAAACACCATATGCAAATCACTCGGCTGTTTAATGTTATTTTTAAGACAAAGAGGCACCTGCCCATTGAATTCCGGAATGTGACCAGGTGCTCTTCCCTCTTCGGAAAACTCGAGTTAGCTATAACCAAATCAAAAGCTCTAGCAAAATTCAATAGCGAATTACCTCCCTCATTCCTAACCCCAAAACCGTACTCGCCATGCACATCATCATAACCCTAGCACTAGCCCCAATATGACCATTGAAATCTCCGCCAATGATCAACTTCTCTGTGTGCGGGATACTACGTACCATCTCGTCCAAATCCTCCCAGAATTGCTTCTTGACCTCCTGGTCCAAACCTACCTGAGGAGCGTAAGCACTAATAACATTTATAGTAAACCCACCAACTACCAACTTAATACTCATCAACCTATCATTTACCTTCATGACCTCAACCACGAGCTCTCTGAGGTCCCTGTCGACTAAAATACCTACCTCATTCTTACCCCAGCGCTCCTTGAGTGCCATAGTTTATATCCGTCTACATCTCGTGCCCTAGTATCCTTTTCTATCTAGTCTTCTAAACACAGACTATGTTAATCTTCCTCTTCTGAAGAATCTTACCTAACTCTATAGACTTCCCCGTCAATGTCCCAATATTCAAGACCCAATTCTCAACTTAGCGGCTTTCTTAACCCCCTTCCCACCCCTGGACCCCACCCCAACCCCACCCGAGGACACGAACTTACTCTCACATCGTCCATTACCGCCACTATAAACAAAAGGTATTACGTAAACACTACCACTAAGAACCACTAATGGGGACGAAGGACTGCAGGCTACAAACCCGAGAGCTAAAAACAACTCAAAGGGGCGACTACGAGAATAATAACACGAGCAGGCACTAGAACAATGAATCTACCACGTCCACGAAACTACCTCTATGCAAACACAGGATTAAAATGAATAGATGAAACCTTAAGCTTAAAACACTAGTAGAAAAGATAGAAAAAGCAATCAATCCAATCAAAACTGTCGGCAAGGAAATAGTAAATAGATGCGCACAAATACATTTCAAGAAAGATGGAACCTGGATCAGAGTCGGGACGCGCTTCCAAATTCGCTAAATACTGCTGATATGATCAATTCCCACGAATAGAACCTGGATCTTTCGACTTGGTATACTCCAGATGCTGCGGAACCTGGCGTATAGCTGCTGCTCTACTGCTTGTGTGTGTGCACCTCCCTACCGACACCAAACAGCCACAACTGTGATACCTGCAAAACACACAAACACCCACGTATCCAAGAAAAATACAGGCGGACCGGATTGTCACTGTTACCATCGGCAGAAAAATGCGAATCTGGTGACGACACACTTAAAGGAACGTCAATAGAAAAGATTACCGTTTATTGACACTGAAATAGTCAAGAAGATCGTATTCATTATTAAAATAAAAATAAAAAGAGAAGAAAAGAAAGGAATTGTTTTGCAACTAATGGATTTCCGCCGGCACAGAGTATAGAAAACCTCCCCAGAAATCAGTCCTATAGACAAACAACAAAATAGAGACTAACTGCAAAAAAATTGAAAAAAGGTTTTCGAAAATCCTAATTCCAAAAGTTCAAAATAATACTATAAAGAATAAACTAATTAAAACAAGAAGGAGAAAAGAATCACAAGGATGTAAGCAGGATTTTTCGGTATTATCTGATCTGCAACAACTTGAAGAAAATTAAAATTTCAAGATCGATGGGGGAAGAGGGATAATTTGAAGTTTCACAGGATATTATAAAATTCTGTTTCAATAAGTTCTTTTGTATAACCCTCAAACGTCAAAACTGCAGAATCTAGGAAGGAATACAACCGAAGAGGAAAATATATGAGAATGTTAAAGGGGTGGGGAAGAACAGAAGAAAGGAGCGTCTAGTGATGAACTAATATTTGAGGGTTCCGATCACCGGCGGCGTTTGATTGGCCAAGGTTCAACTGGGTTCGATTTCTGAAAGTCAAAAATCTCTTATTGCTTCCAGTAAAATTCTTAATGCGAAAATTTTAGTTCTTGTACTCAAAATGGAGAAACTCGTAATAAAAGATGCTTCCCTCTATATCGCAAGATCAAATAGTTAAACTATTTCACTCCAAAACCTACCATACATCATTTCCATGCACGTAATATACAAATAATTATTTAAATAAGCGTATTTTTATAATATACATTATATATTCTTAAAAAATATGTTCAATTATATAATTATGTTTCTACTAACTTTTCGACGACACAAAGTTATATCATCGGAAAGCAGGGGACTATCCGTATAGGGTAAAATATATTATGTTAAGTCGTGCCTGAAATATATATAATATAAGTGAGCATAATTTTCAAAAATATATAATGTATATTATAAAAATACATGTATTTAAATAATTATTTTTATTTACGTACATGCAATATATATTTTATAACCTTCAGGTTATTCTAATTAATTTTTAAAATATGGTAATTATTTTGTTATTCCAGCATTATATATGCTTAAATACTTTTTATTTTTTAATATATAAATAATATTAATTTATTCTATAGGTAAGTCCATAATATAAATTAAAAAAATTAAAATATTAAAAATTTCAAAAAATAAAAAGAAGATAAATGTTTATAATTTAGAGGGTAAAATAGGTATTTGGCAATCCAAAATTTGGGAAAATCTAGTTGAGTGACCTTCTAAGTGCAATAGACAGTTCCGTGACTTTGTTGTTACAAACGAAAGAAAAGTGACTTTAGGAGATAATTTGTGATAGTTGAGTGACCATTTGAGTAATGGACTCGGCAAAAGATATGGAAATATAATGAAAGCCTGAGAATTTAAAGACGAGGAATGCAGGAAGATAACAACACAACACATAAAGATAAACAACAAAGGCACCACCTCGTAGTCCCAAAACTAAATACTTAATAGAGGATCTCCGAGGTACCGCTTCGTAGTCCCAAAAGTAAATATATAGCGGGAGATCTCCCGAGGTACTGCTTCGTAGTCCCAAAAGTAAATATGCAACAGGGGATCTACCGAGGTACTGCCTCGTAGTCCCAAAAATAAATATGCAACGGGGATCTCCCGAGGTACCGCCTCATAGTCCTAAAACTAAACACACAACTCGAAACCCATGGAAACAACAATTAACAACAAGAAATCCTACGGTTCGAGACTAAATACAAATCAAGGAAAAAGCAGGAGTTCAACTAAGCATGTTGCACATATTTCAAATAAGCATTTAAGACACGTAGACATACGATATTAGGCTAAACATGATAACTACACATGCTGGAATGACTCATTTAATATATTACAGGTTACTATTCAGTAAAATTGGATTTTCAATAATTAGCTCGTGTACGCACTCGTCACTTCGCATACACGACACTCATATATCATAGAATTGCCACAATAGTACCATATCCTCAGGAGATTTCTCTCACACAAGGTTAGGCAAGCCACTTACCTCAAGCCAAGCTCAATCAATCATCAAGAATGCATTTTCCTCGACTTTTCGACTTCGAATTTCCCAAATCTAGAGGTACTATAAATATAACTATAAGAAACTAATCTAATTAATGAAATCAAGACTTTAGCAAGAATTTAGAAATTTGCCCCAAAAGAGTCGACCTGAGCTCACGTTTCGAAAACGGGTAAAAGTCACAAAATATAAACATCCATTCCACCACGAGTTCACCCATACCAAAATTACTCAAATCTGATACCAAAATCTCAATCAAAATCCCAAAATTTGGTTGAAGAACTTTCCAACTTCCCCCAAAATTTCTCAACCAAACCTTAATTAAATGATGAATTTAACAATAGATTAGTGGAATATAACCAAAAACGAGTCAAGAATCATTACCCAAATGCTTCCTATGAAAACCACTCAATTTTTCGCTTCAATCCGAGCTCTCAAGTGTCACGTCCCCCTTTTTCTTGCGAAATCGGTGTTTACGACATTTGGGAGGACAACTCGTTTCCTTTCAGGAATTGGGTTTGAATTGAAGAGTTTCCACCTAATGAGTTAAGTGCATCGGGACACTAAGAAGGATTTGATTTAAATAACCAGAGATTGGGTAAGGACTTGAAATTATCCTAACGGAAAGGTGTTAGGCACCCCTCAGGATCCACCAGTATGGTTCCCGACCAAACTATTATTGTGACTTAAGTGCAAATAACACATAAGCAAATAAAAACTTCAAGTAAGAGGGAATTTTCACATAATGTTTACAAATAATCAAAGTTAGAAAGAACCAAAAGAGAGCTGATTTTTCTTAAAGAAAAGAAATAGTTTGAAATTTTGAGAAGAAGCAAAGAAACAAAGAAACAAAGAAACAAAGGAAAGTGGGGTCGTAGGTTTATAAATAATATGGATCACCCCACACAACATACGATAATCACTCCTCAGTAAGGGGTTACACGTGATGTTATCGCGTGGTTATCATATCCATATCTACCCTTTCCCACCCTATTAAGGTATTAAAGCACGGAATGGTCTCATTTGCTTATTGCATGCTATTACCCGTCCCAATCCTATCAGCCTCGGAGGCATTTGGGACTACTAATCCTAAAGGTAAGGGATATTAGGCTTGTTTATAGTTTCAAACGCAAAACTCTAAGGCGATATACAAAAACACGTATAGCAAGTTGGGGGAAAGCACATAACAAATAAAAGGCTCAGATATACCTCCTTTAAACAGAGCAAGCAAGTAATTATCATGACTTACACATACTGTTTAGGGTCTGATTAAAAATTAAAGGTTGAGGCAGACTAATCTACTACATAATTCAGATAAGAAGCCTGAATCAGGCCTGCCTGTCAAACCTCTTTTTTACGGCGCTTACACCCCGGCGAAGGGATATAAACAAAAGAGTTTTTCCAATTAAAGGACGATCGG